>JAWZYT010003068.1:0-105000 GCA_034508575.1 Petrolisthes manimaculis | reverse complement strand
ATAATAATAATAACAATGACATAAAAAAAAAAAAATCAATATTGTACAGGTAAGGATGGTAAAGAGTGTACAGGTAAGGATGGTAAAGAGTGGACAGGTAAGGTAAGGACAGACACATACAGCATGACAGGTGAGAGTGGCAGTGTGTTAGGGAGTCAATACAGGGCAGGGCAGGGCAGGACGGCAGGGCAGGTGAGCAGCCGAGAAAAGACTAGTTAGTTAAAACAGGAATGACAACAAAACTCACAACGAAAAAATATACAATGAAAAAAAAAAAAATTGAATGAGAGCTCAGGTGTTGCCGTCACCACCAACTGGCCAGGTGGTGTGTATCAACTATATCACTGGTTGGAAACATTGGATCTGACTCTTATTTAGTGTTATCAGAAGGTATAAGGAAGTGGCGACACAGATTTTGTCATGTAATAAATAGTAAAATTTGATTTGACTCTTATTTATTGTTAGGAGAAGGTATAAGGAACTGGATACATAGATTTTGTCATGTAATAATAGAAATAGTAAGATTTTATTTGACTCTTATTTATTGTTAGGAGAAAGTATAAGGAAGTGGGGACACATATTTTGTCATGTAATAATAGTATTGATTTCCTAATTCACAGTAATAATACTGATGTATTAGTTAATTTATAATTATATTATACTCGTAATCAAAATTATCACAAGCTATAAATCTTTTAAGTTTCGTTGCAGAGTTGAACACTATTTACTGTTTCGATTCCATCAGATAAAAGGATTTATATACTCCATCTATCTCTCGCTTCTCGTTAGCAGTACTGTACTACAATAAGTATTTTTATGGGTTATTTCCCAACATGGAGTGCATATTTTGGACGAACAATTTGATGTTGTAGTAACTAATATTTTAACAGACACTAGATCATCAAAAATTCACCCCAGAAAGGAAGGATATAAAAGACTTCATTTAAACCTCATCTCAAATTAGCATAACGATATAAAAAAAGCATCGTTTATGGCCTGGCCCCTGGTTACCCCGGGCTTTAGTTAGCGGAGACGGCCGTGAGAATGACAGGCGTGTCCGTGAAGACTGAAGGGCGAGAGGCAGGTTAAAGGAAGGTGGTAATCTGTCGGCTTTATACAACTGAAGAGCCAATGAATCCTCCAAACCATGCCACGAAACGGACACTGCCCTCGATAATTATATACTACAGTAGCATGGGAATCTGTTTCGTTGCCCTGTTAGGAAGACTACGTAGACTCCAGTTGGTCAAAGAGAGATTACCTCCATAAGGTTGACGCTCCATTAAAGTGTTGAGGTAAAGGTAAAGAGGTGGCAGGGGGGGAGGGAGGTTAGGTCTGGGTAATGGGTCCTCTCACACCTTCTATGTCATCTTCATCCTAATCCTTTTTTTACTTCTTCTCCTCACACACACACACACACACATACAATACACACACACACACACACATACACACACACACATACATACACACACACACACACACACACACACACACACACACACACACACACACACACATACATACATACACACCACCACATGTACACTTAGGGACACATGTACAGACCCAACATGAGACAAGGGCCCCTCACCGAGCATCATAAAACTGTATAAGGGAAGGACAGACAGGACTAGACGTGATGGTTTGGTTTACAGAGACGAGTCCTTCTTCCTTATGCTCAATGAGGGGCCCGTCGTTTCAAGTGTGTCTGTTACATGTGTCTGCAACTGTACCACCACACCTTCATGCAACACTTAGAGGCCATATTTCCACACCACACTTGGTTATAATGAAGTTGATGTTTATTTTTCTGTTTCCTTAATTAAGTGCTATATACGAATACCAATACAGATGACACACACACACACACATACACACAGTAGAGTAGACCAGAGGAAAGTGAGAGGAATGTGTGTGTGTGTGTGTGTGTGTCAACAAGTGTCCACCAGCCACGCCTCCTCCCTCACACCACCTCGCCTGCTCACCACCCACTCTGCAAATATTGACTCCCGGCTACCATCCTCCTCCCTCCTCCTCCTCCACCCTACTCCTTCCTTCCTTCTGCTGCCCCACCTTCAACCCTTACCTCACAGTACTTGCAAGACGCTCCCAACGCACACACACACACACACACACACACACACACACACACACACACACACACACACATGGATTTACGATTTACCCTCACGCTCAAGCAATTTTTAAGATAAACACTCAAACACACACGAACCCCACACGTATATGGTTTCAACAAATGTACACACACACACACACACACGGTGCAATAAACCGGCAAATACGGATACACACGAAGACAAACAAACACACGTGGCATGTTACATAGGTGGTGCCTACAGACCCAACCCTGTCTCAGATGGTCCCTTCACTGCCTCTCTCTCTCTCTCTCTCTCTCACACACACACATACACACACACACACACACCTGGACGTCTCAAGGTGCCAATAGTAACTCACACCTGCCTCACTTTATTGTCCCTTTTTTCACACATTTCCATTTCATCACACCTGTTTGTCTGTCTGTCTGTCTATCTGTCTGTTTGTCTGTTTGTCTGTCTGTCTGTCTCCCAAAACACACAACGTCTATATAATACCTTGTTTCCTTACATCACGACATTGTGTTGTATGCAAGAACATCCGTGGTGTTGACGATGGTGTTGTACGGGTACTATGGCTGTGTCGTTTGTCTATGAAGTCATCGTTTAGGTATACCCCACACCATCGTAAACACCATAATTGATCTTGAATAGACTATACGACCCATTATCAAATCTACTACCGTACCGTCACCTACCGTACCCATTATCACATCCACTACCGTCAGCTATATACCGTACCTGCCTTTGTCAAACCCAGGGAGGAAGGAAGGCATCAACATGTAAGTCAACACTATAACATCATAAACAACCAACCAGGTATGACAGCTGGAAAAACTTCAACAACAAAAAACAACCAGGTAAATCAACACTGCAACACTATAAACAACCAACCATCGAGACACGCTGGGAACTACAACAACAACAACAACAACAACAACAACAACAACCAACCAGGTAAGTCAACACTACAACAATAAAAACCACACCAACGAACTACAGACTTACCTGTATCAAAGACAGAAAAAAATATGTCTATACAGTATATATAATATTACATAAATAATAAATAATGGCATTGAGTTTGGCTTGTAAACATGAATTACAGGTGTTGATAATACTAACAACAATTGTGTCTATATATATACACTATATATATATATATATATATATATATATATATATATATATATATATATATATTATGTACCGGTGATTCTCAAAGGCAATATTATCATAAATATTGGGCTTGATAAATTACAACACATATTATCTTATAAATAAATAAATACTTAATTGGATAAATTCCTAATCATTAATTTTACCCAATTATTATTAGGCTCGTATTTGATTAGCTCTTGGGATATTCTCTAACTGACCAGAGTTGCGTGTTTATCATTTAGTTCTCCCAGTCATCACAACAATAATTATTTTTACACTCTAAACAGGTAATGATATGATGTGGATTCAGCGTGTACGTGTTTGATCCACATTCAATATTAGTTATTTCATTTGTTATTATTATATAAATTAGTTTTTTGGGCAGAATTTAGGGATGGTGTGGGTGATGAAAATTTGAGTGAGTGAGTGAGTGATTTGATGGTGTGTGTGTGTGTATGTGTGTGTGTGGAATGTGGATGGTGAAGTGAGTAAGGCGTGTGCGACTGTATAAAGGAGTGAATAAATGAGTAAGTATGGTGTCACATGTCTGGTATGGAGACAGGAAAGTGCCGCCACACATATACACACACACACACACACACACACACAGCCACAACACCTCTACCCCCTCACCGAAAAATAGTTAACAGTTGCTTCAGCATTAAATTTCCTTCATCACTTTTTTTTACATGCACGTTCCTCTCTCTCTCTCTCTCTCTCTCTCTCTCTCTCTCTCTCTCTCTCTCTCTCTCTCTCTCTCTCTCTGTGTGTGTACTTCTTCCTAGCATATTCTTCTACTTTCCCCTTACTTATCTTCCTACTTGCCTCCTTAATCCTACATATCCTATCCAATTCATCCTACTACTTATTTCAACTCCTTCCCCCCTTCTGATTACCACAACAACAGATCCCTGCATGGGACCCACTGCTTACTCACTATCCCACACATCCAATCTATCTCCCTGCTAACAATTACTCCCTCCCCTGCTAACCCTTAACACCACGGTACTCCTCCTGCTTACCCCTATCCCTTGTCACCCCTCCTAGTTACCCCTATCCCCTGTCACCCCCTCCTACTTACCCCTTATCCCCTATCGCCCCTACTGCTTACCCCTATCTCCTGGCACTCCTCTACTTAATCCTACCCCCTGTCATCATCTCCTGCTTATCATTGCAGAACCCTATACCCACCCACCCACTCACTACTTAGCTTACTCATTCTCTCCTCTCCCCTCGTCTATCCTCCAGGGCTGAATATATAGCAGGTGTTAGTGGTATGAAGGGCTTGCAATCATCAGAGTACCCCCAAAGTAGAGATCACGTCATAGGCAGGGAATGCAGGCAGGCAGGCAGGCAGGCAGGCTTAGGGGTTGGTGTGGTAGTCTAGGTTGGTTAGGCAGGCAGGTAGACAGACAGGCAGGAAGGAAGGGAGGGTGGGAGAGGAGTATAGGTATATGGTAGGTTGGTTAGGTTGGTAGGTAGGCAGGGTGAGGGGTAGGTAAGGTAGGTAGGTAGGGTGAGGGGTAGGTGTGGTAGGTAAGTAAGGTAGGTAGGGGCCAAGGTGCAAGGTGTGTGGGTTCTCCTCCTCCTCCTCTTCCTCCTCCTCCTCCTCCTCCTCCTCCTCCTCCTCCTCCTCCTCCTTCGTTATTCCTCCAATCACTCCTTCACTTCACCCCATACATGCTAAAGTATTATCACTTGTGTTTATTTGTTATCTCGTCTTATTTCGTTTTTCTTATGTTTCTTCTTATCGTGTTGTACGCTATTTCACATTCTTTGCATATCTCCTCTGCTCTTATATATCTCTTCTCGTATCTCTCTCTCTCGCTCTCTCTCTCTCTCTCTCTCTCTCTCTCTCTCTCTCTCTCTCTCTCTCTCTCTCTCTCTCTCTTACATTTTCTTGACACGCATCTCATCATTTTTCGTTTGCCACTTATCACTTCATAATTCTCGTTCGTCTCTATCTAATCTTTTATTTTCCTTCTTGTGTTCCCTTGATTCTCTCCTTCCTTACACTGTCTTCTTGAACTGTTTATTTCTTTGTATATTTATCATCTCCTCTTTTACACACACACACACACACACACACACATATAAACACCAACCACACCTATATACCCTTTACTATACAAATCTATAAGTATTATTAATATTGTATGTTTATGTTTCAATTATTGTTCGAGTGTCATTTCTATAATCCAGAGTGACTATCCTACTCAGCAATGTACTTGTGGGTTTAATGTTTTTTTTTGTTTTTGTTTTTTTCAACATCATCGTTTATTTCCGTGTTGTGATTTTCTATCTTTTTAACATGCATCATCTTTTATTTTATTTGAGTGATGTTACTTTTTTTTTTAACCTGATCTTGTAATTGTGTAATATGACTTTTTTTGTAACATCATTTTGTATTTGTGTAATATGACATTCTTTTTTTAACATGATCTTGTATTATTTTGTGTAATATGACTTTTTTTTTAACATCATCTTGTATAGTTCTGTGTTGTGGTTTTCTATAATATTATTTACATCTTGGGTGTTGTGGTCTGATCTCGTCCTTACGCGGATCTACTTGAAATGATATGTTCGTAGTCCCCGTCGGTGTGTGTGTGTGTGTGTGTGTGTGTGTGTGTGTGTGTGTGTGTGTGTGTGTGTGTGTGTGTGTGTGTGTGTGTGTGTGTGTGTGTGTGTGTGTGGCAGGTTCTTAATTAGGTACACGCAAATCCACTTTACTTTACATCTTCAAAGACATTTTTTCTCATCAAATTATGCAGTTGGTTTTTCGCAATACTTTTTTTTTACTAACTTTCCCCGTCTCTCTCTCTCTCTCTCTCTCTCTCTCTCTCTCTCTCTCTCTCTCTCTCTCTCTCTCTCTCTCTCTCTACGACTATCAATGGTGAGTATTATATCCTCTATCAGTAATCCTCAAATCAGGTCACCTCGTGTGGACAGTAAGGTATGTTGTGGTCTTTGTATCTATGTAACTCTCTCTCTGTCTCTCTCTCTCTCTCTCTCTCTCTCTCTCTCTCTCTCTCTCTCTCTCTCTCTCTCTCTCTCTCTCTCTCAACAATACCCCTTCATATGAACACACACACACACACACACACCGTCGCCTACACTTTTTGCTCGCCGCCAGCCATGCACGACCCGACAACAAACACATTGGTCCGTGAGTCTGTGTTTTGGAATCTGGTCGGTGTTGTTGGCTGGTGGCGTTATCTGGCGACGGGAAGAGTAAACATATCCAGTGACACAAGGGGCCGTATTCAATAACATTCATGATACATACCAAGATAATAGACATACATACATACCTTGCACAAGTATATATTAAGGGGGAAGTTTGTTTGTGTTAGTAATTCTGGAGCAACTGAATCTTCCAAACTATTCCAAGCAACAGAACACCATTATTATTGCTGTTCTGGTCCTGTTTCCTAGCATACTTTGGAGGAATCACGGCTCTCCAATGTACTACCAAAATAGAATTACCACCTTAACCAATAGGTGAGGAAGGGTACACACACACACACACACACACACACACACACACACACACACACACACACACACACACACACACACACACACACACACACACACACACACAGCGTAGATATAGGCACACCACACACATATTCTTATAGGAATGTCGGTCACCTATATAACAAAAAAATAGAATTAAACACACAACCAAATAACAGAAGTAAACACACAACCAAATAACAGAAGTAAACACACAACCAAATAACAGAAGTAAACACACAACCAAATAACAGAAGTAAACACAAAACCAAATAACAGAAGTAAACACACAACCAAATAACAGAAGTAAACACACAACAAAATAACAGAAGTAAACACAAAATATATGTCATGACAATGAAACGTAGCACATCATATTTATAGAACACAAAGTGAGTACTAAATAGGAGAGTAAAGGCCAAGGTTATAGTAATGCACACCATATACACATTATATGCAGAGAGAGAGAGAGAGAGAGAGAGAGAGAGAGAGAGAGAGAGAGAGAGAGAGAGAGAGAGAGAGAGAGAGAGAGAGTGAGATGATAGTACTTAGATAACACCCCCGCCCACACACACACACACAAACATCATACCACATCCTGCACAACAACAATAAAAACACGGACACAACCACTCAAGATAGAAACAGTACCCAGAGCATATACTGTACACCAAAAAATAAACCTATCATACACAAGAGGAACAAAGGCACCACAACTGAAAACTGATATTATTATTATGTATTAGTATTGTTTCTCTCGGCATTACTAGTACTAGAGGCAGTGTTACCAATATCTCCACTGCCTGCTGCTCCACTCTATGAGGCTGAGAATTCCCATATAATGAACATAGTAGGTCTCATAAATAAAGGAGTTTGTGTTAACTGATACAATTAAAAATGTCCTTCATGGAAACTGATACAATTAAAAATGTCCTTCATGAAATCCATGAAAGTTAATTGAGATGCTTGGTACTAAAAGTAGAAATATATTTAGTACCCTTTGGTCGTGTATGAAAATTGGAGGTTTCTGATTCCTCCTGACCATGCCACAAAACAAGATCCTTCCATACAGGTGGTGTTTCGTGGCAATATTTGAAGGACGCCTTTATCACCAATTTTCTAACTACAACATCATAAATAAACATCCGAAACACCAAATACTAATGTGATTCAGTAAATCTGCGAAACGAGGTATGTATATGTGTACATTTAACATTACTGTTATAAATTATTTTGCTTTATATATCGTAAAACTACGTAATTATATTTCGAAGGAACAAATAAACCTTCGTAAATTAAAATTACATAGAGTAATATTCATGGAAAATAAACTGTATTGACTTCGAGCATAAATGTTAGGCTTCAAATATACTGAAACTCACAAACTGCATAGGCTTAGTCATTTTCCATTTATACTTCACCACCGTATATTTAAAAGGATGTCTGGTACCAATAATGACCAAGGTACACAGTTTAACCAATGAAGAACCAATTTGCAGTATACGACCACCATTAGCTGTTTAATTAAGGATATGCTTGTAACAGAGAGAGAGAGAGAGAGAGAGAGAGAGAGAGAGAGAGAGTAGTTTGTTCGTGTGTGTGTCTGTGTGTGTCGCGTGGAGCCAGTTTTTACAGTGTTGGTGGTGGTGGTGGTGACTGGAGCCTGCCTGAGAGCTAGGGCGTGGAGTCAGTCAGTGTGTCCCTCCCTCTCTCCTTCCCATTGCTCTGCTTCCACCCTCATTGCTTGTGTGTGTGTGTGTGTGCTTAATTCTAGTGTGTGTATGTGTGCTTAATTCTAGTATGTGTGTGTGTGTGTGTGTGTGTGTTTAATTCAGTGTATATGTGTGTGTGTGTGTGTGTGTGTGTGTGTGTGTGTGTGTGTGTGTGTGTGTGTGTGTTTAATTCAGTGTATGTGAGTGTGTGTGTGTGTGTGTATGCGCTTAATTCTCGTGTGTGTAAAAGTACGTGCATTAAATTCTCATGTGTGAGGTGTGTTTAATATTGATGTGTACGCGACTGCATATATGTGTCTGTCTGTGTGTTTATTTGTTCTTTCCTTGTACGCATGCAGTTACCTTGAGACGACGTGATTTTGTATGTTTGTGTTCTTTGTGTTCAGAGCAGCAGCAAGTCAGTCTTTGTATCTTATTTATGTAAAAAAATGTGTGTTCAAATATTATCTGCATGGGTGTTTATGCAGTAGTGATCTTTATTTGTCACCTCCCTCTTCAAATTGGACACACCACCTGACCAAATGATTTTACTATTATTATGGTCACACACACACATACATACACACACACACACAACACAACACAACACAACACAACACAACATACATACACACAACACAACACAACACAACACAACACAACACAAAACAACACTCACAACACAACACAACACAACACAACACACACACACACACAAACGGGGACTGTTAAAACTTGAAAGATGGTGGACACAGAGATAAATAATTAACCCTGAGTTGTCGTATCAAATTCTCTCATCTTTTTAGACCTGTGACCCTCAGTTCAGAAACAGGAACAAGGGCAGATGAGAGATTAATTAAAGAGTGGGAAGAGTGGGAAAAGAAACTGTTAAAATACAAAGTGGAAACCAAACTGAGTCCACCAAGAATTAACGAAAAAACACACACATAGGCCTATATATATATTTTTTTTTTTTCAGTACTGGTGGTGATCTAGTTAGTGACACAGTTTGTAGGAATAAGTAGCATCCAATTTGTCATCTGTATGGAGCAAATGATTCCTCCAAGCAAATGATTCCAAGCAACAGGACAGCAATACTTTTTTAAGTGGAGAGAGAGAGAGAGAGAGAGAGAGAGAGAGAGAGAGAGAGAGAGAGAGAGAGAGAGAGAGAGAGAGAAAGAGAGAGAGAGAGAGAGAGAGATGAGGTCAGTAGATTTACCATGGTTTGCTGGAGTAGAATAACAGTATATACAGAGGAAGACTTGAGAAGGTTGGTAGGCTAGAGGCTTCGTGTCCTACAATTATGACTGATGTTCCTCCTCATTATTATTATTATTATTATTATTATTATTATTATTATTATTATGTGCGATGTGTGTTGTTGTCTGTGTGTGTGTGTGGGTGTGTGGGTGTGGGTGCTGCCTGGCTTTTGGTGCACGATGTGTTTTAATTCATGTGCCTAGTTGTTAGTGTATGATGTGTGTGTGTGTGTGTGTGTGTTTTCTGTGTATCGTGTTATTTGTGTATGTGTGTGTGTGTGTGTGTGTGTGTGTTCTGTGTCTCGTGTTGTTTGTATGTATTTTTCTACCTGATCTTTGTACTTTTTTTATATATCATTGATGTTCATTAGAGCGCCTTGTATAATTCCTACAAATTATCCTATGCCAAGAAAACAGGACCAGATGAACAAAACTAATGGTGACCTGTTGTTACTTGAAATAGTCTGGAGGAAATGGAGGAAAATAAGTTACTCCAGACAGACATACAGCTTTACCAATAGAGGGAGGTGAGGTGAGCCATGCAAACAGGACCAGACAGATAGATTCAGAAGGGTAGGGTACGGGGATTAGCTGGAGCAGAGGGACAGGGCCAAATGGGTGGAAGGTTAGCAGGGCAGACAGACAGGACAAAGAGGTTCAGGGTTCGCATGCAGACGAGGTTGGACGGCACTAAAAAAGATGGTGTGGGATTTGTAGAGACCACGACGCACACAAGACTAAAAGGTATACAGAATTAGTAGAAGCAGTTAGAACGTCCCAGCAGAGAAGTGGAGGCTTAACAACACAGCAGACGGATAAGGTAAAGAGGAGAAGTAGACGAACAAGGCTTTGAAAGGGGGCATGGAAGATCAGCAGCAGTAGAGGAACAGGTTGAAGCAGACGAAACCTTAGCAAAGGACACATACATACAGGCAAGGCCAAGAGGTATATCTCTTGGCCTTGCATAAAGGGTTAAATCCAAAAGGGTGCACGGAGGAGTAAAATATACAGATCAGGCTGGACCAAACACAAGGTTAACTTAAGGGGAGATTCTCTTGTTGGCAAATTGGAAGGCTACTGATTCCTTAATAATAACTATATAAGCTAGAAAGTAATGTAGAGGCCCCCTGTGCTTAAAATAAGGGCTCTGTTTCGTGGCATAGTTTGGAGGAATCAGAGACATTCCAATTCACCAACAAGACAATCTTCCCTTAATTAAAATGTGTGATAAAAACGTGAGCCGTGTTGGCTAAATTGGGTGGACACAAAAGGAAGGCATCACCGTGGTCTTAAGAGTGATGGAGCAGTGAGCAAAATAATCTGATGTTAAAGTGGCTTGGTGCTGCGTTGTTGGTTTGGGTTGTGATTGGGTATGTTATGGTGATATTTATGGTGTGCATGGTGATGTTTATTGTGTGTGCAGTGAGTGTGGTGATATTTATTGTGTGTAGACTGATTGTGGTGATGTTTATAGTGTATACAGTGGGTGTGGTGATGTGTACAGTGAGTGTGGTGATGTTTATTGTGTGTACAGTGGGTGTGGTGATGGTGGTGATGTAGCTGTAGTTTAAATATATACTGGTAGGCTATCTTTGTACAAAATGTGTTGATGTTTGTAGTGGTGGTGGTCATGTTGCTACCCACATCAACATCCAACTCGTTACTGATCCCTAGCAACCCGCCTACACACACACACACACACACACACACACACACACACACACACATTCTTTTTGTCTCGCTCATTATTCTTAACTCCTCACTTCTTGCTTATTATTATTGTTATTATTATTATTATTATTATTATTATTATTATTATTATTATTATTATTATTATTATTATGGCACACTACTCTTTATGCCTCTCTCATTATTTTTAACACTTCCCTTCTTGCTTATCATTATTGTTATTATTAATATACAAACACACTCTTCTTTTTGCCTTTTATACTATATCCTTAACTTTTTACTTTTTGTTTATCTTTCCCCAAATCCATTCATCTTATCATTCTTATTCACTTTTACATCTGTATTCTTTCTCAGTATAAACTATTTTCATAAACAATCTTGCATTATATTCTCCACAACTACCAACATATTCTCCACAACTACCAACATATTCTCCACAACTACCAACATATTCTCCACAACTACCAACATATTCTCCACAACTACCAACATATTCTCCACAACTACCAACATATTCTCCACAACTACCATCATATTCTCCACAACTACCAACATATTCTCCACAACTACCAACATATTCTCCACAACTACCAACATATTCTCCACAACTACCATCATATTCTCCACAACTACCAACATATTCTCCACAACTACCAACATATTCTCCACAACTACCAACATATTCTCCACAACTACCAACATATTCTCCACAACTACCAACATATTCTCCACAACTACCAACATATTCTCCACAACTACCAACATATTCTCCACAACTACCAACATATTCTCCACAACTACCATCATATTCTCCACAACTACCATCATATTCTCCACAACTACAGATATATTTTCCACACAAATAGCCTACCAGTATATATATTGTCCAAAGCAGATGGTCAAATATTGCCTCCATGGAGCTTAAACTCATTTGTATGCATCCCTAAAATTCACATTCACATCCCCGTCAGTTTGGTGAGATGGGTACATGTCCTCTGTACTCAAGGTCATGCAGCCACAAATCCCTCAACGGGGTTTTATTTCACTTTATGAGAATTTTTCAAGTATTGTTGCTCCTCTCATCCCTTACTTTCTTATTTTTTTCCTTCCTTCCTCCTCTCATCCCTTCCTTTCTTCCTCCTCTCCTCCTTTACTTCCTTTTTTCCTTGCTTCCTCCTCTCCTCCTTCTCTCCTCGGTTCGTTGTAAACCCTTGATAAATATAGCGTGTTTACGAATTCTTTTGGCCAATAGTACGTAACGTTATGTCTCTGCTCTTTTACCATACAAGTAGCACTGTCGTTTCTTTAGATGGTATTGTGTGGTCCTAAAAAGTTTCTTCTCCACGTAACAAGTTAATGGCAGGGTTATTACAGTGTGTGTACTTGTGATGTTTACGGCCAAGTCAGTAGACGACCAGGAAGAATTTTTGTTATCATAACTGTACAACTCTAGAATATATTAGTGTTTAAGCCGTCGTCCATATTGTAGCCTATAAGAATACAACAAAAGGAAAACCAGGAAACTAGAAACCGTCTTTCAATCTTAATCCCTACAAGATGATCAATTATTTATTCCTGAACAAAATCTGAATATCTTGGAGAGTACCGGTACCGTATCTTATGCATGATGTTTCCAACTGTCAACAAGTCTAGTATTCTTTGTAAAGGACAAAGAGAATAATTTTGTACACATGCATCCTACCTAGGAATGCAAGGGGGGTTGAGGTCAGTTACCTCTTGAGTGGCACAGCGGTATATCATCATCTTCATTATTCACTATAATTAGTCCACTACAGAACAAAGTCCACTCAACTTTCTCCACTCTTTTCTGTGTGATGTTTGTTTATTCAAGACAACCCTGCCAATCTTCTGGTCACCACGGAGGTTAAATCATTATCAACCTTAATTAGCTCACTGCAGGACAAAGACCACTCCAAACTTTTTTCTATACCCCGCCTTAAATGCCACTGGTTGGTTTATTGTGAGTCATCCTGGTAAATCTTCTGGTCGTCAGGGAGGATCAGTGGAAAGAGGAAAAATATAACTCGAGAAGAAGTTAGTGGAGCCTTCGGGAAGTTGGCTTAAGTACCCTGTGAACGTTTATGAAAATTCCTCCTGACCATGCCACGAAACAGGCTCCTTCCATATACAGTAGGTGGTGTTTCGTGGCAATATTTTAAGGATTCATTTTATATTCATTTATCTGACTACATCACAGGGTCCCTTAAGGAGACTGTCTTGTTAGCAAAGAAGAATGACAATGCGGATTAAAAAAAAGTAGGATAGTGTGACAACAAGAGGCAGACGTACAGTATAATACAGTACGGTACAAAGGAGAGGAGATGAATTGGGAAGAGTGTGAAAGAAGGGATAAGAAGAGACAACAAAGAGACGACATGGAAAGTGATGACAATTAACTGCCACATAAAGAACAGCAACCCAAGTGACACACACACACCAATATATCAATTGCGCACTGTACTGTATATTAAATCCTACATGACCAAAACACCAACTAACTTCAGAAATAAGTTAATCATAATATTTATAATTCGTCAAATATAACCATGAACCAATTTCTTATGTATAAGCTACAATGACGTCAGAATATTAAAACTATATATAATAATCCATTAACTAAAGCTTACGTCTTAAATTTTAATGCTTGGAATAACGCTGGGTGATTTGATGTAACCAAGGATAGCCCCGTTGAAAATTGTATAGGTTACAATTGAGAAAAGGTTTATACACTATAGCCTAACTCTCTTACAAAAGAACCAACATGATCCTTTAGACTTGTATCTATTCCTTCCCGGGTATGAATACAATAGGTTAGGGATAATACACTGGAGGTCAATAATTCTGTCCTGATCCGAGACACAACATGAGTCTCTAACAACTGAAAATAATGATTAGGGAGAAGTCATGGGAGGCGAGGTTGGTAGAGATTGTTAGATTCTTATAGTGTCAGGATGAAGACAGTATTACCAACCCCTAGTGTACTGTACCAAGAAAAGTACAGCTAAGAGTACAATAAATCTAGGAAAGGGTATAACTTCATGGGTGACGTCAGGCCTGTATGCGGGCTTCGACCCGTCGCTCCCAGGAGGATTCAACCCTGACCTTGAAATGGTAAAAAGTAACCATGTGGGGCGCAAATATCATCTTGTCGACTATCACTAAGCAATTTATTCTGAGTATTTTACTGCCACGAGTACGGTATTCTATGAGCTGAAGTGCCTCTGTTATTTCATCTCGTAGTAATGTTATGTTTTGTCCATCATGTAACAAACACTTGACCACGTTAGGCTACTCGGTCGTAGAATTGTTCGTATCACTTAGACACAGAATATTCTGCAATTAGATAAATAAAAACAATGTAACTCCCTGTCGCTGGAAGAGAGTGAGAGGAGGCATATTTCATATGCATTTGTCTGAAGGTATATCAAGCTAGGAAACAAGAACAAAATATGTATAGATATAGTTGAACCCGACGCAACAACTACATCACAACAGGAACAGCGTTTACACACTCATTCAACAACACAATTCCCAGCAATACATTCCTCGTTAAGTCCCTACTAAGTCCTCAAACAACCCCCTCCAAAATCCCCGACACCCGACACTGAGATGGGGCTTAAGGACGGTATTGTTGGCAAATAGAGAGGCTACTGATTCCTCCTAGCTATGCCAGTAAACAGACGCCCTCAATGGTAATAATAGGGGATCTGTTTCGGGGCAGAGTTAGGAAGAATCAGAGACCTTCCAATACACAATAAAAGAGTCTCCCCTTAACTAATGTTAGTTACACGTCAACAAACAGGACGTGAGTTTACAGATGTTGTTCTGTAGTTCTATTTAACTTGGCGTTACGTCCTCTATGTCTCTACGGTATCTTTTGTATAAAAACGCCAATTCAAAGTGAACACTGTTACACATTATGGTTCTTGTTTGATCATCCTATAGTATGTTGATCGTTTATTTTCTGTAAGAAAATCCTAGAGATGCTAATGAGTCAAGAAAGACAAAAACCAAATCCTGTAACTGAGGGAGACATACAAATGGTACAAGTGAACACGTTGATGAGTTCCCTTGTTTATGGTAATCCTCAGGTCACTTTGGAGCCCTATGTGGTTATCTCCTGGGCCGTGTATGGTAGTCATTGAGCCCTGAGTAATAATCCTGCAAGAGCGAAACAAGGAGTTTGGTGGGTGAGGGGAGGCATCCAATGGGACCTTTATAATGAAACAGCAACCTGACGGGGCAAAGGTTGTCCGGGTGGATCTCTAGGGAATGTGGGTGGTCGGGAGCCGCGGTGCATCCATGGCTTTAGATGGGACTGTATGGGGCCAGAGATCACGTGTGTGGTCTGAGGCCTTAACGAGTCTGACGAATAACAGGGGCTCGTGGGCATCTCTTTCCAGTCTCCCATCAACATCTAAGTCCAGCATAATAATATACATGACTTTCCCGCCCTCACGTGACATATGATGGGGTTAAAATAATTAGGACTACCGTACCAGGGCAGTTTTCGTTACTCTCATTACACTGCCATCGTAGCTAATGTTAAATCATTCTATCATCTTTCTTTGTCCCTCCTTGTTCGTGGAATTAAAAGAAAAACGCGACGAAATGTAGGTTTACGTCGCTTCCCATTGTCAGCTTCCAGTATCTTCCTGTGTTTGCATCTCTCATTCTTCATTCTTACAAAGTGGTTGGATAATATATTTCATTTTCCTCTGCGTTACACCTTCATCTTATTCCACACTTCAGCTACCACCACTCTGATCTTTACCTCACCAACTAGCATAGTTTCTCCACTCAACCAACCATCACCACAACAACCTTCACTCAGACCAACACCACCACTCCACCCTCTACTCAGCACAACCCTATTCTTCTGTCGACCCATCACTGCTCCACCCATGCCTGGCTGAGCATAAGCCTGTAGTCATAGATATTCCACCCTTACTATATTCAGCAACACCCCATTCTCCACTAAACCGGTACCCTATCCCACCACTCACCTCCACTCCACACCCACCGCAATGGTTTCACCCAAGTCCCTATCCACCAACATACACCCCATCGTCCCCCAACCCACACATCACACACCAACATCCATCCCACCGTTCCCCAACCCACACATCACCTACCAACATCCATCCCACCGTCCCACAACCCACACATCACCCCACCTCGTTAGCACTATCTCCATTTAGCCACACGACTGATGTAACGTAAACAGACTACACTACAAACAACACACACCTCAAGTACGTGTCCCAAGTGGCATTCCACCACACGTGCTGAAGAAGTTACATAACCATTATTATCTATGTGGTTAAAATATTCACCAAATGTCAAAACTTTTGGTGATAATCCATATGTTTGAAAAGTTATATCGTGTTTGTTTCACTCTGGATCATTCTCAAACAGTTTATACCATAGAGTAGATCATATTACCTGTGTGTGATCGTGTGTTGGAGAGGGTGTGTGTATTGTATGTAGGCTATGTTAGCTATGGGATATGGTATCTCATTACAGTCATGTCCCCTCCCCTCACATCACATCACAATTCCCTCCTTATCTCATACTCCCTCACCTACCTACCTACCTACATTCTGTCTTCACCAGCTCCAACCAGTGTGTAGCAACAGAAGGGTAAATAGAACAGGGGAACACATGCATACAAAACAAGGAAATGGTTGTTATAAAGAGAACAATTAAGTATGAGTCAGTGAGAAGGAGAGTGTAATGAGAGGAGAATGAAAGACAAACAGAGGAAGACGGCCATTAACTCTTAATATCTTATGACACGGAAGGGACAAAAGAAGGTTTAGGCAACTAGGCTATATATGAGCCGGCTAACTTTGCTTTATTGCTCAGTTCTGGTGGAGGTTTACGGTCTCAAGAACGATGTTGTTGTATAAAGGGGGTATTACACTCTTGGTACATCAGAGCGCCTTGATTCCTCCAAAGTATGCCAGGAAACAGGACCAGATGAATAATAATAATAGTAGCCAGTTGCTTGGAATAGTCTGTAGGAATTATTTGCTCAAGATGTATGTACCAACACTGTACTATAATATCAACGTCAACAACAAAAACAACAACAAATACTACTAATAATAATAATACTAATAAAAATAATAATAATAACAGCAGCACCAATAGCATCATTAACAACAACAACAACCGCAATAACACACACACATAGAGGACGATCGTATCTGCCAACGTCTCACTCGGCGCCACGGAAATGATCCCTCAACCTACGTCTATACACACGTTGTGGCTTATCTCTGACTCACCCGTTTCCCTCATCTTCCTCCCTCACTATCCATATCGTTGCTATCTTTCAAGTGCCCGGGAAGAGAATGGGTACCTATACTTCGGCTCACGAGTCTATAGTTGTAAGGTGGTGGGGTCGTGAGGAGGGTGATAGTTTTGTGGAGGAAGAAATATATGAGGAGAGTGTGGGGTAGGAGATAGGGACTGTAAATTGGGTACGAAGGAGGAGAAGGAGGAGGAGGAAGAATAGGAAGAGAACGAGTCTAGTTGTAAAGGTGGGGTCGTGAGGAGAGAGATAAATTTATGAAGGATAAAATATATGAGAAGGAGGGTGTGAAGTAGGAGATAAGGACTGGGAATAAGGTACGAAGGAGGAGGAGGAGGAGGAATGGTTGATGCGAAAGTAACGAGGGTGAGATGAGAAGTGGGACAGGGTTAATGACAGTACAAAGATAATTATGAGAGGGTTAAAGAGGTAAAAATGCAGGATGACACAGAAATGGAGAGGTATTATATCGGTCATCTCACATTGTGTCATAACATCAATATACATCATACATAAGCAGGTGAAAATGAAGCGAACTTATGCTGCCGACTGTACTTTTAGTCCATTGCATTAATTAATAACTCCTTCAACAACATTCCCTCTTTTCTTTCTTGGTCTCATAATAATATAATCCTCTAGTTGTTGTCCTTCTAATGAAAGATGAAGAAAGGAGATAATGAAGTAGAAATGTAACAGTTTGGAAACATCTGGGATTCCTGGGGTTCCACATTTCATTCTGTTCCATTTTCTATACAAATACGAATTATATATAGTAGTCATCCAGTCTGACCACAAGAATTTACCTGATTCCTCTAAAATATGCCAGGAAACAGGACCAGATAAAGGGGAGATTCTCTTTTTGGTGAATTGGAGAACTTTAATTCCTCCAAAGTATGCCAGGAAACAGGACGAGATTATTAACAGATAAAATGGTGTCCTGATGCTCGATATACTATAGTTAGAAGAAATCAGTTGCTCCAGATTTACCAAGAAGAGAATCTCCCCTTAACCAAAATAATGGTGAGTTGTTGCCTGGAATAGTTTGGAGGAATATTTTACTCCAGATTTATATAACAACACTGTCTACTACCTATATACCCCGTTAACCATTCTTCGTTAGCATGAACAGCAGGTGTCTTCTATATGAATCAACATGTGCCAAGGGTTACAGAGAACCGTAAGAAAATCGTTATACATTTTGATATACACAAATTGCCTCGTCCTCTGAGGTATTTCTACAGGGATCACACCAAAGGGACCGACCCAGCCCCCTGAATATTCATCCCCAGGACCCTGCTAAAGCCGTATATGGGGGTCCTGTAATTGGTGATTCCAAGACGGTTGGTTTCACATCCGTACTATGCATATCTGACCTCCTCTAAGTCCTCAACCAACCTCCACTTGTCTGTGTTCCTTCCCTTCAACTATAGCTTGTCCGTGTTCCCTCCCTTCACTCTCCCCTTTATACCTCCCCTTGTCAGTGTTCCCTCCCTTCAACTATAGCCTCTACTCTCCCCTTTATACCTCCCCTTGTCCATGTTCCTTCCCTTCAACTATAGCCTCTACTCTCCCCTTTATACCTCCCCTTGTCAGTGTTCCCTCCCTTCAACTATATAGCCTCTACTCTCCCCTTTATACCTCCCCTTGACATCCAGCCTTCTTCACCTTGCCCTACCCCATTCATCCATTTCATATTTATCTCATCCATCCCTTCTATTGTCCCACCCCACACATCACAATATACCCTTCCTACCCACCCACCCACCCACCCATGCACCTGTCTCTTCTTTCCCCACCCCACCGATCCTTTCACAACACAATTTTGTCTCATCCCCATCCATTCCATCCCTGTTCCACAATACTCTTCCCTTTCTTTTCCTACCAACTCTAACCATCCTTTCCTATCCCTTTCCTTCCTTACCTAACTCTATCCAATCCTTTTCTATCCCCCTACCCATCCCTTACCGTCCTTACCCCAAACACACAATCACTTCCCTACTTTTTCCATTCTCTTTTTTTGCTCAGTAAGCACATGTCAATACATACATATCTTTCCCTTCTTCATGCTACCTCACACACACACACATCTGTTCTCGTCTCCCACCATTAAACACATTCCTCGTACACATGTCCTCCTACAGTAGCTCTCCAACAGATACGGTACACACACTATATTTGTACACGTATCCTCACCTCTTCAACAAAAACATACACTCTTGTACAGAATAAGAACATTGTCCTCACCTATGATCGTTAGTTTCGTTACATACACATTTTTCTAGTGAACATGTGTCTCCTCCTCTAACCAACACACACACACACACTCACACGTTCTCTCTTTCCACAATCTCCTCAGTTCCTAGACCATGGAGCTCATTCAGTACATTTTCTGGAAACGACTAATGAGTTTCCTTTGGAGTGAATGAGAGTCACATTCCCTCTGGTAGATGTGTTAACCCGGGGTCAAGTATAGTCAACAGTGTCTGAGGTGGTGTGGAGGTGGCTAACAGGCTCTCTCTCTCTCTCTCTCTCTGTCTCTCTCTGTCTGTCTGTCTGTCTCTCTCACTCTGTCTGTCTGTCTGTCTGTCTGTCTGTCTGTCTCTCTCTCTCTCTCTCTCTCTCTCTCTCTCTCTCTCTCTCTCTCTCTCTCTCTCTCTCTCTCTCTCTCTCTCTCTCTCTCTCTCTGTTGCATACCACTGAGAGCCTCGTAGCCAAAGGATTATCTCTATTAACTTTTCATTCAGCAAGGTTATTATTTTTCTACGAGTCCACTTTGGATCAGTTATAATTCATTTTTTAATTTGCATGATAAATACCATACAACAACAACAACAACAACATCATACAAGAAGCGTCTTAATTAATTAATCCTAAAACACTGGAACATATTCTCTGATAATAATTCCCAATAGCAAACAAGAAAATGAGAGAAAAGAGGATATGATAAATACAGACAGAAAGTGAACAAATAAACAGACATCAAGAATAACCCCAGATACTTCAATAAAAGTCTACTGCCAGATTTTTATGTCTTCTCGTTCCGTCCGCAGTTATATACAGCATTAATAAAACGCAAAGGTTCACTATACATTATAAATACATCGAATTAATAATGTCGTACACGATTGCCTGTCTCCCTTTGTCTTAGCTTAAATTATTTATGTCTATTTTAACTCTACGGGGTCGACACTCCAAGAATCAACTATCCATTCATCACCTGGCTAAATAGCCTAATATCGTAACACTTGTTTTATCTGCTCCCGCCCGGCCTCTCGCTTCCTTGTTGGGCTATACCAGAAAATGGTCATGATAAACACTCCTCCGTTTCTCTTAGTTGACGGGTGTTGACAACGCCCCTAGAATGGATTGACTGATTAGAAAGAACACGCTAATGGAAGCCAAACAGCTACGGGTCATATGTCACCGGAGAAAGAGATAGAGATGAGTGATAGCAAGCTCTACAGAAATATAAAGAAACGGACGGATAGTCGAGATGAAAATGTTGCTATAACTAATAAATTTAATATATAGGAGACTCGTTGGACACAATTATTCATCTATGTGTCAAGGGAATTTACCTATACAAGTTGAAACATGTAGCCTATTCACTGTATATATTCATTTTTAACGCACTCCAATCACTATATACTTGGTGGTAACAGCTGGGGATACTACTGTACAGCCATGGCTGATAGTGCTTGACCAGGGTCCAAGGAGTGTTGGAGAGTAACTGAACAGAGTTCGAAAAAGTGAGTCTTCTAAACCTCTCTCAACGTTGAGAATGGTTTGGAAAATTCACTTGTTCGAACTCTGTTCAGGTGCTCACCAACACTCCTTTGACCCTGGTCAAGCACTATCAGCCATGGTTGTACTTAATCTACCACAACAGAACTGATTCTGTTACGGTGTGATAAATCGAAACACGCCCATTACTTCCATATGTTGGCTCACACAGATGAGTCAAGAAAATATCACCTATAATATTGTAATCAAATCATACATCACATTCCAAGATGCTGTGAATGATGGTATAGCTGTTCTCTCTAGAATGTGAGTTTAAAATTTAGGTGTCGTCACTTAGTGGGGCAGAAAGGGAGCTCTAATGTCTCCATATAGCCTAGTGCAACACATGTAAAGCATCCCACGTCTCGAAGCTCCACTCGGTAATCTCGGGGCCTCGCAAGTCACAGGCAACTGACCACATAATTACAGTCCCGAGGTTGAAACATAAATACGAGAAAGAATCAGACGAATTACTTCTCTCACTCACCTTGTCTCTTGTTGGGGAAATGATGGAGGTGGTGTGGGATGGTCGAGGAGGTGGCTGTGGTGACAAGGATTCCGACCACCACTAGTACAGACACCACACTCGACTTCATGGTGCTTTAAGGTGTTCTGAGGGCGGCAAACTCCAAAACACAGCTACCAGATGTTGTGACTGGGATTGGGTTTTTGGTATCTTTAGTTCAATATCCAGTTCGCGAGACAAATGTCAACATTAATTTCTTCTGTGCCTCGGCATTACTTTATGTTGTTGTTCTACACTTGGGTATTATATAGTTTCTTTATTTATATTTATATGATCCAGCTTAACTACGTCACAATTGTAATTAACTCACACGTATAACACTAATGATATCATCCATGTCATTGTACTCGACGACCCTGCAATCTTGGTCACTCTTCCTTCTTATGAGAGATATGATATTTGTTTTCCGTTGGGTGAACTCACTAGGTTCTTCATGAGTTAGGTGTTTCTGTGTGTGTTCTGTAAGTGAAGGATCTCAATCACTTCCGTGTTATTTATCAATGGTCAAATGTGAGTTACGTGTCGGACTGCTTTAATTAAGTAACCTTACAACATCTATCACTTACTGGACAACCTTTGTTTTCCCGATTTATAAAAAGTTTGTTATCTGCATGTCAGGGAACTGGCATTATCTATACCAAAAATAATTAATATAGTTATTAAAGTTTTCAAAACATTTATATATCAATTACTTTTTTCGCTAGTTTCCTCTCACCATATTTAGTCATGCACCGTAAATTAGTCTTCATGAACATGATGGATAATGAGAAGAGCATTTCATTTCTTCGTGTATATCTTCTTGTTCTATCTGCTCGTCATCTTGCAGTTTGTGTGTGCATGTGACTGTGTAGAGGAGCATGAAACGGGTTAAGGGAATAGTTTTGCCTGGCGGGGTCTGAACGAACACACACACACACACTAGTCCCTCGACAGATGCCAGGTTAGATTTGGTCACCAGTTAGGTCATTCTAGCGGGCACACACACACACACACACTATAGGCCTATGTAATTATAAGCTTCTCATTCATCACTTTCCATCCAGTCATAAATATTTCACACCTCTTCAAAGTATAACTGTGGAAGTAATTATCTGTGGCTTAATAAAATGAATGACGGTCATTCAATAACCAATACAATTACAGAACTTGAGACTGATTAACACCCATGACACCCACTGCTTAACACCCAGACACACTTACAGTGACAGCATGGTGGCCTAGTGCTGCCCTCCTCACACACCCTAAGTGACACTTTTATCTAAAATGTTAAAGGTAATGAGTTACGCATCCTCTTCGTACCAGTTCTGACAGATTTGTGTTAGATCTGTAACATGCAAAAGTACGACAACCCGATTATTTATCTCTTGTTCAGGGGCACATAGTTTTGTTTCTAGCCGTGACAAGTAAACAAACAAGACTAATGTTCTAAGAACATTACCTATTCTTTCTATAATTGATATGTACAAAGCACCGAACACATTGTTTAACCATGTACAAGTTGTGTGATTGTGTCCATGCAGGTCGCTGAGTGTGTTGAATTATATACAAGCGGCAGCAACAACTGAACAGCGAGTGTGGGGGCACGGCCAGTCACGACGTCTAGCCAGCCTCCACGCCAGAGTCTACTCTCCACCCTCGCCCAAGAAACACTGACAAGCTAAACGCTATTACTCACTCTGCCCATGCTATGGACGCGGCTGCCAGAAACACCTCACTTGCTGCCCGCACTTCCTTCTCGATCGAACCCAAAGGATATTATGCATTTTAACTTAATGACAATTTTTGACATAGTGGATATCTCTTGTACTGGTACTTCTTAGGTGTATAGATTAACATTCAATCAACTAACATGCTGGATAAATTTCAACAATTCTATCATGGCATGCCCAGCAGAGCGCCAGACAGGAGGGAACCCCAGCAGGTCCGAGCAGCGACATCTATGGCCGGCAAGGAGGCGACCCACAAGTGTGACGTCACCACAACGTCACACGAGAAGGAGCCTATCATTGGCTGGCCTCCAGGGTGACGCCAGGAGCTACCAGGTGCCACACTGGTGGACTAGTGATGAAAGTATTGTGATTGGTGTGTCATGGATCACCTGATTACGTACACCGCCCGCCACACAACACGTCTACACGGCACAACAATGGCACAACCCATCAACTACCTTTACTCTATTATTCCGTGGCACAGGATCATTCTTAAAGGCTTCACATAACCACTTCTATTGTTTGCCATTGCCTAAATAATCGTCTTTAAGGCATGTGAAAATAAGTCTTATTGTTTTTCATCTACAGAATGCTGTATATATATATATTTTTCTTTTTATCTAAAGAGTGCAATGTCCTTCCACAGCCATTACGAGTCTGACTGTTACTATTTGTGCTACTGGGTCAGCATTATTACCCAACCACAAACAGAATTCCTCTCCTGCGACCAAAGAATACAAAGGACCACCAAACAGCAACTGACCAATAAGGGTTGATCCTTTGCGAGGCTAAAGAAGTAAAGAACAGATGAAGAGGAAATCCCAGACATCAGTTTAGTCCATAACATTCAGAACCTTTATCGTCACACCCGTTTTGCACCCCTGTGGATTATTGGTTGGATGGGAAACAAACATCAAGGGAACGCAAATGCTAAGGTTATATCCCGGGGGAGAAGGAGGAACAAGAAAAACTAAATATACAACGTGAAGTGACAGACTAACAATGGGTTCTAAGTGTTTTCTATATGTGCAGGGAATACTGTTACTGGGAAACGAGGAGAAAAGGGGCGAGAAAGAGTAAAAGAGGAAAAAGAGAAAAAAGAAAGGCGATATGAAGCAAAAGGAGGAGGAGGAGAAAAACAAGAAGAGATAAAAGAAAAGCGAGATGAAACAGAAAACGAGAAAAATGAAAGGCGAACTGAAGCAGGAGGATTAGGAGGGAAAGAATAGAAAAAAGAAAGGCGAGATGAAACAAAAGGAGAAGAGGAAGAAGAGAAAAAAGAAAGACGAGATGAATCAGAAGGAGGAGGAGGAAGAAGAGAAAGAGGAAAAGGGAAGCCCGGTGGTGTTGGTGTTGCTCGAGGCTCTCCTCCCCTTCGTTAATGTTTATCCTGTATAGTGGCGACGGCAGAAGGGAGGGAGGTGGCCGGTGAGTGAGGGAGAGAAAGGAAAACGTATGAGATGCAATAATAAACTCTCATCCTTAAGCACCTCTAGACTCCATACCCTCCTGTACAGTAGGCTACTCTTCTCCACTCACATGTAGGCTATGTACAGTTGGACAAATGAATGGGTGGTACAGCCCAAGTGAAAGATGGTCAATTTCTCTCAATATCAAGTTCCTTAGTGCCAAATAGGAGACATCAGGGGCAGAAATCAGTATTGAGGACGGAAATAAAAAGCAAGTACATGATAATAGACATTGGTTACTCAAGTGGGACAAGTATCTTTCACCTGGGCTGTACCACCAATTCATGTGTCCAACTGTACTAGTCTCTCTTCAAGTACTCTCACTGAATCCTCATTATTAATTCACACTCTCCATACTGTATGTAGCCTACTCACTCTCTGCTCGTTTCACATACTCTCTTTACATTTATACACACTATTTCCCCATTACACACACCCACATCCACTCTCTCTCTCTCTGCATTGTGTATCGTTTATCCTACACCGCGATATGGACTCCCAAGGTATTACATTGACAAATGTTTACCATGTGCACCAAAAAGTGCTGTAGTAATCTCAATATATCTGTGCTGAGTCAACGGATAAGCAAGCAAACATCTTCTCGCACCCCTGCAACACAAACAAACATATAAATACGGCGATTAGAAGAGGGTAATAAATACGAGCCAGAAGAAAACAAATTATACTAACCTCAGCCGGTCTCTGCTTGACCCATGGGAAAGCATGAGATCCATGCAGATGTGAGGGCAAATTAAATGTAAAGGAAAGGAAAGAAAAAGTGGAGCAAGACAACTCATAAAAATCGAAAATGTGAAGAAAAGAGAAAGGGAATTAAGATTAAAAGGAACTAAATGGAATGGAGTCCAGAAAAAGAGGGAATTATGAAGGGATGAAAAAGGAAAAGGGAAGAGGGAACATAAAAAAAGATGGGGAAATTGCAAGGAGAAATAATGTGCATTGTAGAGATGTAGCCTAATGCTTATGAAGGAATAGAGATAGCGGAAATTTAACCGAAAAGCGAAAGAGTGGCAAACGAGTAGTACCTGAAAGTGGGAAGAGAATGTGAAGGGAAAAGTAATAACAGTACAAAGCATATCTAAGAGAGAATCCTGGAAGTTCTAGCGAGCATGTAGAAATTGCTGATTCCCCCCCCCCCCCACACACACACAGTAGCACAGCGGGGAAGGTGTGTGTGTGTGTGTGTGTGTGTATCGAGATAAGCACCGTAATACAAACAGCTCTTTTATAATATCAAGGTTATCACGTTCTGAGTCTTACCGCAGTGAGGCCCTTTCTCTAAGCATCCGAGAGAACTTTCGTAATCTGATAATCACTTTCATGAATGCGGCCCTCACCGAGTTCCTGTAGCCTCTTGTCCTGGTAAATATCCTCCTTCATCGACCATTTCCTGTCCTAGGAACTGAGACACGCTTTGGCTTTCACGTAACTGCAGCAAAATGATCGTTGGATAGATGGGGCAACTGCTGTGTTAAGAACTATCGTGGGTGAACTAAAGGGTAACTGCTTCCTCCAAACTATACCAAGAAACACACACGATCTCTGTACACGAAGAGGAAATCTACTACTGTTGTGGAGTATAGCTAGATGGAATCAGTAGCCCTGCATTTCTCACATACTAGATTATCCCCTTAATTAGGTGGTTAGTAGGCAGAGCTGGGACAGGGAAGGCTTTGAGGCGAGGGCGGCGGCGGTAAAGAGGAGGAAGAGGGTATGACTGGCAAAATCAAAGGCATTCAGAGTGGCAGCTTCCTTGCCTCCCTGCCGCATATTTTCTTCATGAGTCATTTCGAAAGCACAGGCAATTTCCAAAAGATATTATGGTGTACTGGAAAATTGCACCTCACTACAGCGGTCAGGGTAAAACAATTTCTTTATAGGTTTGACACTAGACACCAACTAGACCTATGGCACTGTAATTTAACCTACCTATCATAGGCTACAGTAGATTATGCCGAGCTGAAGCGTAATATTTCGAATAACTGCATCGTTCCATCCACAATATAATTTATGTACGGTTTTAAGGATGGAAAGACTATAGAAGAACAATGACAAAACTGCACATATATACCTGTTCCTCTGAAGTGAACTTGCTATATTTGGCACTTTTATATGCATTACATTTGAGACTGCCACCTCTTTTTGTTGCATCCCTTGATGATGTGGTGATTCCCGTCAGGAAATGCCCCGTGGAGATTTTTTTCCGAATTACGTTCCTCCAGGCATCCTGCTTTATTCATTAGTGCAGCCTAGTGAGAGAGTGTCCCTTGATCTGCTTTACATGGTCTTTATAGAGCTCTGTTAACTATTTTATTTCACCAGGCGAGTTAGGTCAGATTAAGTAGATACGAGCATATGAGGTAATATGAGCTGGGAAAGAGAATGAGACTATTTCCAAGAATGTCCCAGGGTTGTTTTTATTGCAATAACCCAAACGCTATTTACCCTAAATGAACCTAACCAGGACTTCACCTATGTTCCTAACATAACCGAGCACCTGCATGACTAGAGGTTAGTGTTTCTATGCGTCCCAGGCCTAAAGAGATCAGATTGAGGGTTACCTTTCCTGTGGCTCCCAATATGGTATTATATATTTTCTTTTGTTTTGGTTATTCATATTGCCCCATGTATTTTTCTCCAAACGTTCATTTAAAGTATGATTTATTTATCGCTAGTGATCGCTACCTCTTCTCAGAATTTCTGAAGGATAGGTTCACTTGGATTTTGCTAAAATAGTATTCTTTATGCATATTTATGTTTGTTCTCCTTACTTATAATGGGGGATCCCCTGGCAGATAGCGTTTGTTTCTACAGTAGTTTAAAAGAATCAGCAGTAGTCCTCGAATCAACAAGAGATGCCACGATACAGATCCCCTTATTCCCCTATTAGTAACACTGAGAGAGTCAGTTTTCTGGCATAGTTTAGAGAAGGGGTTCTCAAACTTTTTAACTCGTCGATCCCCCAATGAAGTTGCACATTTTCTGTTGACCCCCTAGCAGCCTCTAGCTTTTAATAATTCAAGGAAAAAAACACCGATGCCAAAATCAATATGAGTAGTAGTACTATAATCGTAGTTGACATGTAGTATGATAAAAAAAAAAGTAACACACAGTAAGAAAATATGTCAAGGTGTATGAGTATATGTAGATTAATTCTCAGTGCAACATACCTTTTCTTCTGAAGATTTACTTAAAAAAATTGGCCTATTGTCTGAACTGTGAATTCAAGAAATTAATATAATATTTTAAAATCTATTCCTGTCTGATATTCTTCAGATTTTTACAAATTATAATCGAGAACTTCAAATTGGAGGCTTCAGTGGTCCGTTCGACCCTAGCTAACAGTAAACATTCACAGATCCCCTGGTTATTCATCGACCACATTGAGAACCCCTGGTTTAGAGGAATCACAGCTGGAACCCTCCAATTTATCAAGATTTTTCCCCCTTAATTAAACCTTATTTCTGTATTAACTGGTAATTTTGGTGGTGTTGTGTATCTCGGTGTCTGTAGAAAACCCCGAAATACTTGCTTTTCAATAATCTGTATTGCATTTACTATACAGTACTTCTGGTTTTGCTGGAACCAAGTGAAATTCGGTAATTATAAAGACATCACAGTTTTCTATTACGATGTATTTACCCTCTTTAGTCTGTACCTACTAATTTATACCATTCTAGCTAAGACATTTGGAAATGCCTCATTTCCAAGATAGGGCATTTAAATAGGACATTTTGGAATTAGCCTGACCTTACCTAGACTGCAACAGGTTATCGGGACCTAACCTGAGCAAACAACCGGGACCTAAACGTGGTGAAGTACCGGGATCAGACTGGACCCTGGGGTAAAGTTGTAAACACTAAACAATAAACTACCGGACGTAGCCGGATGTGGCAACACTGCTACAAAACGGCAAGATAATTACAGTATTAATAAATACCTGCCTGAATTTCTTCTACGTTCTTCACGACTTCTTTATTCTCTGTACAATATCATATTACCGATTATATTGATATTGGCTCCATCGTCATGCTGTCGTTTATACTTTATAATCTTACACCTAGATACACTATTTACATACACAATGTTGGCATTAACCTATACTGTGTACTGTTTATCGGAAAATTTAAGCAAATACGAAACAATAATTTTAAAGGTAATTGTGAGTCTTTCTTCTGTTTATTAGTTCAAAATTAAGCAATTAAAAAGAATTGGTACCATACATTTTGAAGGCTACTTACAAAGCGGTTACATTTCTTAGTTTCAAGCTATGGCGGTTACATAGCGCAGTATTACAGGTTATGACAAACTTAATTAATTATAAGAGGGAATTCTCTTGGTGAATGGGGTACTTTCAAAACCAAGGCTCCAACATGGCCGGTCTGGTTAGTGCAAAGCCCGCGTAATTTGAAGATAAATAATGCTTTGGTAAATAACTATCGTTATGCAATACTGCGAATAACGGTTACGTGACAAACTAGAGTATAAGTACAAGTATTACAAATAAGAGATAGACGGGACTTGCTGATATTTATGTCTACCAAATTAAGGGTATTGTTTTTGTTCGTAGAAACTCACGCTGTTCTTTGGTAGTGTAATGAAAAAACTGCAAATTATTTTTATAGTAGCTATGGTAGCAGTCAATTCCTATATTTGCTGGCAGTTTTAATTTGTTAGTCAACTCCAAAAGTTTCCCAACTAACAAATAGGTAGCCGTCAAATACTTACAACATTCAACCATGTGGACTATTACTATTCACTTTCCCTTCATTCTAAATCTTTCCCTCCATGGCCATAATTCCATACTACAGTATATTCCTTCCATCTTCGTTTCTTGTAATTTCCACCAGTTAGTAAATTATATTTCCTTGAAATTCCTATACATAAAAACTTTCAAACAATTAAATCTTTTCCTGCATTTTTCATACATCCATTCCAAGATCTCCAAAACCAATTGAACAGCTGGGGACTGAATGCCACAATGGGCAATGCAGGAATCTCGAGGCACGATACAAGAACCTAAATAACTGATGCAGAGGACAAGTCAGAGTAAATACTTTTCACTTCATTGTGTATACAGTGGCAACAGGCAGGCCTATATATTATATATAACTAAAGGGGAACTGGTCAGTTATTACCCTTGGTACATGTAACTACATGGCATGCCCTGTACTTTCATGTTTGACAACTAAATGTATAATTCCGTGCAAGCCTATCAATAAAACCTAAAAATGGCATTAGATATACTTTAAATTAGAATGGCTGAAAAAAAACAATGTATTTTATCATTTATTTATATAAATTTACACTGTCACTGGAATTCTGTACAACACATTAATAGAGTTAAGAACACCCATGTTTTGCCATAGGTTGCAACTAACAGGCATCTCTTTAACAATGGAATATTATCTTCAGCCCACTGTACATAAATTAAAAAAAAGGAAGGAATTTAGCCGAATAGTCCATCTGTTTAACTTGCCTGTGTAGCGAGTTGCTCAGACTTATCAATCACATCCTGGATATCTCCTTGCATGTAGAATGCAGCCTCAGGAAGATCATCATGCTTTCCCGCAAGGATCTCCTGGAAGCTCTGAAAGAAAAAAATGCATTTAAGGTACCATAACAGTACAGAGATTACCCTTTACCAATTATTATAAACAGGAATTAAGAAATATACAATGTTAACTTTGTGTTCCCACTGATTAGCACCACTAAGCTTTCACACATGCTAAAATATACTGATAGTGAATTTTCCAAGTCCTACACTGAATTGCAGATTTTCTTTGAGGCTGGTGTCCAAGCTCCTACTTACTACTACTATAAATATACAAGTTAAATACTGGAAATATCTTACAGTAATAGTCTTCTCAAGGGATACGAATTTGCCAGGGTAGCCAGTGAACACTTCTGCAACCTGGAAGGGCTGAGACAGGAACTTCTGGATCTTGCGGGCACGGGCTACAGTCAACTTGTCCTCCTCAGACAATTCATCCATACCCAAAATAGCAATAATATCTTGCAGTGACTTGTGATCCTGTAAGAACATGAAGTTAATAAGAACTTAATAGAAACAGACCAGACCAACTACTAAAGATAATTACAACAAACTGAATAACAAGTGATGCTGTATAAACAATCTGAGCACACCAGAATGGATATGCAAATCTGACTTTAATAAATGGCTTTAACCCACAGGCCAGTAACATTTTCTATATAACTGTTAACATAAATCAGGGATAGCCTCCTGAAAGAATTCAAATGAACATTATACATGGAATAACCATTAGGGAAATCGATTACCTTCTATTTTCTTCAATACATTTCAAATAAAGGCAACAATATTGTATTAATCTTACTATCAACATTAATACAGATCTGTTGTACAGTATAACACTAAAAGAACATTTCAAGTCACAAGTAAAAGTTCAGTGACCGTAAACAACAAGTCATTATCTCTAAATATTTCATATTCTATTACCTTCCATCATTACTATATTAAAATTTGTTAAAAAATCATAATCATGCATTATTCCAATATTGCTGGTCAGGTGTACAAACTTTTAATTATGACAAAATAACCATTCTTAGATCACCTGAAGAATTTTCTGTACAGATCGTGCAACATTATAATGTTCATGACCGATGATGTTGGCATCCATGATACGAGAGATAGAATCCAGGGGATCCACAGCAGGGTAAATTCCAAGCTCGGCAATACCACGTGACAACACAGTGGTGGCATCCAAGTGAGCAAAGGTGGTGGCTGGGGCAGGATCAGTCAAGTCATCAGCAGGCACATAAATAGCCTGTACAGAAGTGATAGATCCTTTCTTGGTGGTGGTAATACGCTCCTGCATGCTACCCATGTCAGTGGCAAGAGTAGGCTGGTACCCTACAGCTGAGGGGATACGACCCAGGAGGGCAGATACTTCAGAACCAGCCTGGGTGAAACGGAAAATGTTGTCAATGAAGAGAAGCACGTCCTGTCCCTCTTGATCACGGAAGTATTCAGCCACAGTTAGACCAGTCAAAGCAACACGGGCACGGGCACCCGGGGGTTCGTTCATCTGGCCGTACACCAGAGATACCTTTGAGGTGTCATCCTTCAATGAGATGACACCAGACTCAATCATCTCATGATAGAGATCATTGCCCTCACGGGTACGTTCACCCACACCAGCAAACACAGAGTAACCACCATGGGCCTTGGCAACATTGTTAATCAGTTCCATGATGAGTACAGTCTTGCCTACACCTGCACCACCAAACAGACCTGAAACAGAATAATTGCCATAAGCATTACATGAAGGGAAATATTATGTAATGCAATAACAATTCCTTACTTCTAATTACAGGAAAACTATTCATGCATAAATCATACAAATTTAAAGTAGCATGAACCACAATTATTTGAACTTGTACACTATGAATCCCAATTAGCTACAACACTGTACTGCAGCATGAGAATGGCATGATGATTGCAATTAATGGTTAACGAGTAGTTTAATCAAATTATAGCATCCCCATACCATATATACAAAATACCATCAGATAACCCCTTCACCCATATATACACTCGATAATTTAGTTACAGATATGGGCGCAAGTCAGGCAAAAGTGGAAGAAATTCACAATTATATTATATATTAGGGCTGGCAACCCTATTTTAATGTGAAAGTCTATGGAATAGCTCCTTTCACCAAGGCTAAGAGATGCAAGAATTGTGAGGGGAGCCGAGAATTTCGTTGGTTTGAAAGGAGAGGAGGGATGATTGAGTGCGACACCCATTTCACTGGGTAAATTACTGTTTTATTTTCAGAATTTTTACTTCCTTTTCTACTGTACAGTACATTCATTACCATCTCCAAAAGGTCATCATGGAAGTCACAGTAATGTACTCAGAAAAGAATTTAGCAACTGCTTAAAACCACCACAAAGGGTTGATCTTTACCAATCTTTCCACCCTTAGAGTAGGGAGCAAGGAGGTCCACCACCTTGATTCCTGTCACCAAGATCTCTTGTTCCACAGACATCTCAACAAAGTCAGGAGCCTCAGCGTGGATTGCTGAGAAATGCTCCGTAGGGACAGGGCCACGCTCATCAATGGGTTCACCTGTATAGATACCAAGTCAGTGAATACAGAAAATTTAAAGCAAATTATAAATCACATAGTACTTAAAGATATACTGTTAACATTACTCCTAACCAGTTTATCTCCCCTTGGTTAACTTCCAGTATGTCTCCACCTTACCCTAAAATAAACTTGGTAAACAAACTATTTTACAGTATGTCTCCAACCCCAAGCAGCCATTCTTTCGTAATTCAATGCTGTAAACTATCTTCCATTAATGTTGGATGTGCCACCTTTACTGCTTAGGAAGTGGCGAGCAGGCATTCAATCCTAGCTAGCTACACCCAATAAATTCAGCCCAACTATGCAATCACCATGCGTGTATTAGAGGCTGAGGACAGTGAAATAGTTATCTTAAACATATCTGCTTTCCCAGCACAACTATAACCATGTCACCTCTTAAAGAAGTCCTAATGCCCCCAGTACATGCAATATTTCTACCCATGACATTCAAAGAAATATATTACAATAAGTTCAGGTACACTTTACAGCAATTTCAATTAAAAATATAATGAATAATATTACTAACATAAAACACAACCAGTAAAATAAACCCTGCTTACCGATCACATTGATGATACGACCCAAAGTTCCTGGACCAACGGGGATGGAGATGGGGCTGCCAGAGTCACGCACACCATTGCCTCGCACTAGACCCTCGGTACCATCCATAGCAATAGTACGTACAGTGTTCTCCCCTGAAAGCATTTTATTTATTAATTACATACACCATAAGTAGGACAGCTACCTATTAACCCTCAAACTGCGGGTGACATAACTCGACACCACCAATAAGTGTGGGTAACCGCGGGTGATGAGAAGTCAACAGCGCAGTTTTTAAATTGAGCTCACAACAGAGGGGTGTGTGCTTAAAAGTTCCCATGAGTCACCAGCCTTTTGTTGCCAGTGTAGGAATAGCTGTCAGTGTGTGAGGATGTATTTTCAGCACTCAGCTTTTGTGCTAATTACCATATATGTATGTAAAAACAGACATTAAACTCATATGGGAAAAATATTGGTATCTCCATGATCAGGAGTGCCCATATTATTGTATTATATACTTTCTACACGACCGTCAACCAGTCCATTATAGCCATACATACCTTTACTTAATTACCATAAACAGGTTGTAGTCTTCCAGGTATAATACACAACACTTACATTTCTAATGGCCTTAAAAACACCTACCCAGATGCTGTGCAACCTCCAGCACCAGCCTGGGAGTGCGGTTCTCCACCTCCAGGGAGTTGAGAATGGGTGGCAGCTCTCCATCAAACTGCACATCAACCACAGCACCAATCACAGCGACGATCTTGCCATTGGCTTTGCCTGTCTGGGTTGCAGCCTCAGCCTTGGCCACATAGTTACGTTCTGGGAGAAGGAAACGATACTGTACTCAACAATTAAGGTAAAAACAATCAATTACATGGATATTATATAGACTTATCAGTTAATCCATAAGTGTCACCATGTTACTGTATGACACGCAAAATCTGAATCTCATCATAAGATACTGTCCTATAAACACTTCCCAAATCTCACCAGCCCACCAAAGCCACCATCCTACTCACCTAATTTAAACAGGAGCAGCAGTTACCCCAAAGAATAATAATCCTATCAGAACTAGGGCATAACATATACACCTATACAGACTTTTTATTGCTGAAAGCCGATACCAATATTTGGGTGGATACATAAGTATGTGTGTATATTATATAAATTTACAGTATGCAAAAGCCACACCACTTCAAAAGTTACTTAGGTAACAGTTACGATGAGGCACAGAAAAGTTAGTTCCTTACCAATTTCCTTCATATTTTTATTGGTGGTAATTTTTGCGGCATTTATTTAAAGAATTAGTTTTGTAGCAGTGTTGCCAGATCCAGCTAGGTCCAACTATTTTGACCCAATCATATCCTGTACTTTACTAGTTATTTCCCGGTAGTTTGCCTAGGCTGGGTCTCGGTAGACAGATGGCTGATGCGATCTAGGTTAGGTTAGGTTATTTGCATAGGTAATGAAGGTAGAAAAAACGTATACAAAAACCGTAATTCTTTCCATATTTATACCAATCTAAGACACTTTTCTCCTATGGCATTTTCTTCGGAAGTCCCCATTCCTGAGACAGGGCATTTTCAAATTAGCCTTACCTTTCCTAACCTAGACCACAGCAGACTACTGGGACCTAACCTAGGCAAACTACCAGGAAATAAGTGATAAAGTATTGTATCAGGATCTGACCATGACCAAATACTAGGACCTAGCCGAATCTGGCAATACTGCTACAAAATGGCAATAGAATAGATAAATACCAAATACAAATATACGGTTAAGATGTGCCCTTGTTAACGTTATAACTATCAACCCAACAGGTTAACCGGTAAGTACGTGCCAGTAACCAACTTATCTAACTTACGTTAATTTTAAAAGAATAAGTGTCCTGAAGGTTGAATACAATCCAAACTTGAAACTATTAAATCAATACACCATTGTCAAATATGGGAGATCATCAATCAATGATATATCACAGCACAATGATCATGAACTACATGGATCATATCAACATAAACATTGAGCGAGAAGATGGCCGCTGCGATCAGCTGATTCTCTTTTACACTGTTCTCCAAGATATACCATTACCAATCAGATATCACTCGTCACAATATAGTTCCCTAGCATCCACTTTTCATGACTACAAGCTACATGAATGGAAGGATATCCTAAAATTCAGTAATGTTAAGTGCCTTGATAACCGGTGGGTGTCGTCGCTTACCGGCTAGCTGCCATCAAGCAAAACCTATTTTTCACAAACAAAATTAAGTTTAATGAACAATAACATAACTCACGGCTGTTCAGCAGTGCAGGGAGACTGCGGCTGCTAACATTCTGGATGGTATTGGTAGCCAAAGCAGGCTTGGCTGCCTTGAGGATAGAAGAGCAAGCCCTTGTAGCAGCTCCCAACATGGTGGCAAGATATTGGAGACAGACGAGTGAACCTCTGAAGGGTGAACCTGTATGGACACACACCGACAACTCTCTGGCTCGGTAACACTCGGATACACTCGGTCACTCTCGGGTTTATCTCAACAAAAAATACTATTGTACTTTTATATCACTATAAAATTAATAAACTGATGCAAAATTTAAGTAGAAGGGAGTGTTAAATGTAAATTAACAGTTAATATAATATAGTTAATGCAAATTAAAGGATAAAGAGCCCCATTCCATAACTTGGTTTGCTATTGCCAAAGTTGTCAGTGCTAAGAATTTTTCCCAAGTTCTTGGGGTTTTGATTCTTGAATGCCACCTTGGGATCAAGATCCCTTTAATTAATTTACTTATAAGTCTAATCCAGAGTGCGATGTGCATTTATACATATATGAGATTCATCAATTTATGTAAATGAACATAACCTGATGTAATGTTTGACTGAAAGAATCTTCGGATTTCTAGGGATTTCTTGATAGCCGGTGTAGTGAATTTCATAATGTTTGGTTGGTAATGGTGGTTGTAGCTATCATGTGATTGGCTGAGTGCCGTCTTTTCAGCACCGGTTAGCTCACCCCTGCCACTGCCAGCAATACACAGCAGACGACAAGCTGATTATTGTAATATTATTATATGTTCACTAAAAAGATTGAATGACTGGACAATAGAAAGGATCAATAGTTTCTAGAGTCATAATAGGCTGATTATGACAATCGTCTATAAAAGAACGAAAAATCGAAGCTATCTCCATTTAATTACAATATTACGATAGTGAAGTATGGGCTGACATAAAATATTCTCTGTAGAATATCATTAAAAGAAAAACAATATATTTTAGGGATAACATGTACAAATTGTACATTATTTGTGTAATATCTGGTTTTGCAAAAACAAGTCTTTGAAAAGGATATCGCTATACCTTAATAGTTGTATATCCCCGACTGAACAAAATCATCATCATCATCATTTTCGTTTAACGTCCGTATTTTCCCATTTAGGATGGGGTTGGACGGGCGATGACTACTCTCCACATCTGTCTATCTTGTACCATATGTTCTTCTATTCCCATTAAATTCATATCCTCCATAACACACGTTTTCCACTTTTTCTTGGGCCTTCCCACCGGTCGCTGGCCCCCGACTCTCACCTCCTCTACCTCACTCAACACACACCCCTCCGCTCTTCTCACATGTCCAAACCATCTCAGTCTTCTCTGCCTCAACCCAACAGAAAGGTCTTCAACCCCACACATCTCTGCCACTTCACTGCTAGACCTCCCATCTTGCCACTTTATTCCTGCCATGTATATCAGCATTCTACGGTCACAACTGCGTATAACCTCCATCAGTCTGTTTGTCAATGCCCATATGTTTCTGTCCCATACATAAGAGCAGATCTCACACAGGTTTCGTATGTCCTTCCTCTAGTCTCAGCCCTAGGCCCTATGCTGCGGTTCACCAGTAGACTGGCCATTTCTCGCCATCTTCCCCATGCAGTTGCTACTCTCGCTCTTACTGCTCTTTCCACTCCTGCTTCACAGTCCAGCACATCTCCCAAGTAGCAGAACTGTTGCACTTCCTCTAACACTCCTCCATTTACCATCAACCCGGCATCCTCTTCATCACCATCACTATCACTATATACCCATCCCCTCCCTCACACATCTAGGACATACAAAGTTCCGTACACCTCGGAGAATTATCAAACCCGAGCATCGTTGGTGACACCATTTATTACACTCAGTACACAACACTGAGTTTGTTACCACTCGTCTTCCACAACATTCACATGGCCATCTTCCTGACTGAATTAATTTTCGAGCCTTGTTTCCAGTCACCATCATTTTTGTCTTTTCCATGTTTATTTTCAGCCCCCTCTGTTCCATCGTTTCCTTCCACCTGTTAAACATATTTGTCACTTCTTCCTTTGATTCTGCTGTCAAGACCAGATCATCGGCATAGAGCAGTTCCCACGGACCATTTCCTCTTGCCAATTTAGTAGCCTCCTCCATTACTGTGATAAAGAGTAGTGGAGCTGATGTCCCTGCCTTTGTTTTCACCCTTGACCTTGATTCCACATACTGCAGCCACAAGCCTTTCTGGCACTTTTTGTCTCCTCAGTGCCCACTCAATCGCTCTCCTTGGCACTTGATCAAATGCCCCGACTGAACAAAATATTAATTAAAATTATATGTGGACCTGGAGATATATGTCGTACACAACCTGTATTCTTTAAACCTTGCTTGGGGGATTATTAATTGACCTACAATATTAACTTCTATATAGCGAGCGAGTTCACGATTTTTTTTAAATACTTGTTCTGACCAATCTTGTGAACTGAGGTGTCATCCTATTTATCATATAGGCTCCAATTGCAAGCTAGGATTTGATAGAGTATAGCTGCAATTCCAAAGATTAGGTGATAGTCACGTATAGCTCTTATGTATCACGAGAGAGAGAGAGAGAGAGAGATAGAGAGAGAGAGAGAGAGAGAGAGAGAGAGAGAGAGAGAGAGAGAGAATATATACAATATAATTATGCATGACTTCCTGTCAAATTTACCACCATGTATACCTGCCATATGTGACCTTCTACCACATTTGTTACTAATAGATCCTTCCAGTATTTAATAGTTAACTGGTAAATAAGGCTGGCTGCTGTGGCCAGACAGGTGGGATATACTAGCTATAGCTGTATAGGCTACAGTATATTGATTTCTCCAAAGTACTTCAGCAAACAGTGCTTCGATCAGTGCACGAGTAATTTTATTATAAACTTTCCACATTAGCTAGCTGTTGTATAAATTACCGAACGAAGCTGTACACAGGACGAGAAACTACCCTATAATATAGTTTCTCGACTGGACTGTACATTTATAGAATATACGGCAGGGATCGTAACGAACGTGATTCTGAAGACATGCATAGGCTAATAACCGTAGTATCAACCAAGGCCAAGAGATATATATCTTGGCCTTGGTATCAACCATGAGATATACGTAATAATGAAACAGCAATAAACTTAATTAACTATAATAATATATTCAGACCAAATATGCATGATCAACGTGTAGGCCTATTCTCTCCAAAACCGAGTTAACTAGATTATCCTCTATAGTATAAAGTTAATTTGTATATTATCATCACACTGAAGGGGTCTGATAACAAAACAGAGATAGCGATTGATGATAACTCAGGCAGACTATATACTGTACATAAATGATAAATGTAATACTGTAGGTAGGATATTATATAGTTACAGCGATCGAGGGCTTAATTTGTTGTAAGCTCAGCCTTATTTAAACATTCCTCTCTCTAAATATGTGACTTATAATAATAATCTTATGTCGTGACGTAAATGAGTGTAGAGTTAGCGTGACTGGTGACTTGAAGATGATAATCATAAGTGTCGGATTGAGTGTGAATGAGGCAGTTAAAGGCTAGTGGTAGTATAGTGGTGTCATGTTGGAGTTGCTGTTAGTGTTGATGGTTGTGGCCAGGATATATTACTGGTACAAAATGCCTTCAGGACGATGCACCTCGACTCGATCTCTACAAGGTCTAACTGCTATCATCACGGGAGCCTCGTCTGGTAAGAATATAGCCATATATAGGATATGTCTGCTTTTCTTTTTTTTATCTTGTCCATACCTAATTAAGGAGTTTTGATTGATTGTTTTGGTTTGTTTGCTAGATTGTTTTTCTGTCTGATAGCAGGATTACGCTGCAACTTACGCAAATATGTGTGGATTTTTAAATATATACTGTATACAGTATATTCTACTTGAGGTGGGCCTCGTAACGGAGATATAACCATGCACTACTGTACTTTACAAACTAATAACTACTAAACTATTTCGGGTATTACTACCACTATTACTATTGCTAGTAAGTCTTTAGGTGGTAGTAGTAGCAGTAATAGTAGAAGTTTACTTCAAAGCATAATTCCATTACCACAAGTCCACAACAGGTATCGGAAAAGTGACAGCTCGAGACTTGGCTGGCCGTGGTGCCCGTGTGATCCTTGCCTGCAGAAACAAGGTGAAGGCAAAGGAGGTTGCAGGTGAGGCATATTGTAACCATAATGCCCTTTGAAATAGGAGTGATACATTTTGTAATCAAAACATAAGAATTCTTTATTCATTGCTGTTTTTTGTTCACATTACTACAGAGTTGATCACTATTTTTAATTATACAGATGAAATCATTAAGGTAACAGATAACCAGGAGGTGGTGGTAAGGCAACTGGACACATCGGACCTGCAGTCTGTAAGATTATTTGCCAGGGAGGTACTACAGACAGAAACCAACATCCACATCCTGGTCAGTTGCTCATGTCGAATGGAGGAGTATTCTTTTCACAATTGGTTAAAGGGAAATTATCTTGTTGGTGAATTGGAAGGTCTGTGATTTTTCCAAACTATACCACAAAACAGATCCCTCTATTAGAACCATTGAGGATATTGATTTCTGACATAGTTAGGAGAAACAGTAGCCTTCCAATTTATGATCATGAGTATCTCCCTGTAAAAGAAAATTATTTAAGTATACAGTACTGTACAGGATATTTCATGAGGTTTCCAAGTTACTTAAGGAACAGTAAATTTTTCTTATTCTGTTAGATGACCAACACACAGTAAAGTCCTCATAACCAGTAAATATTTAAGAAAACTACCAAATCTCCTACATTATTTTCATATCCTAGTGATATAATCCATGCTGATGTATTTGACTTTTCATGAACCTGTTATTACACCACCTTGTCCCTTTGTCACGAAATTTCAGGTGGCTTAATATCTGTTAGATGCATGAGGACCTACTACAGTGTCACTGCAGCAGTATGGTTATAGGGAGGAAGATAAAGTGTGTGTGTTTGAGTAAATATTCATATTATTACAGGTGAACAATGCAGGCATAGCAGCACCGATGGAACGCCACCTCTCCAAGGATGGCTTCGAACTTACTATGGCTACCAACTATTATGGACACTTCTTGCTCACGAATCTCTTACTCAGTTAGTATCAGTTTTCGGTATACTGTATGTTTAGACAACCGACTTTAATGAGGCTATCTATATATTTATAGCTCTGACGCCTTGTTCCCTCCGGGAACTCCCCCCAAGGGGGTGGCCACGGCAGAAGTGCCTCCAGTTCTCCCTGTTCCAAAATTCCCTCCTTACTTGGTCAAGCCCTTTTCTGCCCCTCACGTTTCTCAGGGTAAAAGCACTACACAGAAAGTGCAGTACAGTAGTTTGTAACAAAATTGGAATGTGATAAAATAATCCTGTTGCAGTGTACAATACACACACAAGAAGTATTGTACTGATAAAAATGTGGCCATAAAAAAATGAATCCTACAGCTTAAGGAATAAAAATCATAAGAGTAAGAATACAAGCAACATACATATACAGATACTGTACACAAAAAGTAGTCAGTTGAGTCAGCTCTGAAACATACAAAGATCAACCCCCAGAGCTGGCCCTCCACATATAACTCATCAGTCTGAAACAGAATAATTTGTTATAATTTTGTGAATACAGTATAATACAGTACATGAAATAACTTATCTCCAATTCTCTGCCACAACACAGGAAGGCTGATGGAGAGTGCCCCAAGCAGGATTATCAACGTCTCCTCTGTTGCACACTTCTTTGCCTGGAAGCCTGATGTTAAAGATCTCAACTTTAATAATAAGTATTACAACTCTCTCTTGGCCTACAGCCAGAGCAAGTTGTGCAACATTCTTTTCACACAAGAACTCGCTGAAAAGCTTCGGGGTTCAGGTGAGTGGTTTTTGTTTACATTTGTAGCAGTATCTAATTGTGCTTATTGGTTACTCATTACTTAAACCTCCAGTGCTGGGTACTCAAAATTTTAGGAAAAGTATACTTACTACAGTACAAGTCCGGGATCAATATGTCTAGAGGCAGTAGGAATTGGGTCATCAACTACGGGATAAAAAAGTTTGTGGTCCTCGTTGGTGAGGTCAGTAGGTCCAGGGAAATTCATCTGGTGTCAGGAGGGTCACCAAATCTGAGGTCAGCAGCTCATGGGTCAGATGGTTTGGGGTCAACAGAGCCAGTTAAGGTCTGTGGTCATCATAATCAAGGTCAGCAAGTCCAGGGTCAACAGGTCTGGGGGCAGCAGGTACATACGACAACTTGTAAAAATACGTTGATTCATATACATGTAATATATACTGTATGTGTATTGTTATTAGTAACAACAGTGGTACTAAAGTAACTTAGTAAGTCAAATCAGGCTGATATTTTTATACAGGAGTGACGGCAAACAGCTTACACCCAGGTGCGGTGGCAACAGACATCTTTATTAAGGGCGAGGTTTCCCAAAGTTGGCTGTCAAGATTCACCACTCGGGTCCTCGACTTCATCATCAAACTCATAGGAAAGGTATTATTAGGATAAGGTAGACAGTAAGGTCCCATAGCAAAGAAGTCTATTTCTATACAGTTTGAATGTTTCATTACTAACAGAAATGTTAAAGGAAACTTTCACACATACAGAACACTATATTATATGCCCATTTCCAGAGCGTTGAATCTGGTGCCCAAACATCTATATATCTGGCAGTGTCTGAGGAGGTAGAAGGAGTAACCGGCAAGTACTTCACAAATTGTAAGGTACAATATGTTGGCAACTTTTCCTTGTACTGTACTATGTAATAGGACCATTTGGTAATCGACTCTTCATCTACTGTCATTGTGATTGAACTAAATTGTCGAAGTGGGACATCCAGGACCTTGCTATCAATGACATATTGCATTGCCTTGCAACCTATTAAAAGGGCAAAAGATGAATGAAAATGGGAACTCGCTAACTGTCCATTATAAATATAAAATAAAAGAATGACTTAAGCATCATATTTGATTGATCATATTCACAAAAAGCAATCATAGTTTCTATTTTACATTTCATAAGTTTAACTCTGTATTGACACTTTATTATACAAAAATCACTGTGCAGGTGCCATGTCTATGATTTTAGTAACTTGACTGAGGAAAAAAGAAAAACAGAGAAAAAAAAAAAAACTTAGTCGCCAATATTTTTAAGTTGTTGCTTCAGCCCTATTAATCTGCTCTGACTAACAACTCTGTTAGTGCTGCTGTTATTATATATTCATACACTTTGCAGGAGACCTGGTGTTCATTAATTGCAAGAGACTTGTCAGCAGCCAGGGCACTGTGGGAAGTCTCTGAGGTGGATGTGAACCTTCGTCCAGCAGAGATATTCTACTAATGCTTCTGTAGTGTGTGTGTACTTGTGATAGTATATTTAGTGTGATTTTTTTTATTACAATGGGAACTAGCATCAGTTAGGGTGATATAGGATATTAATGCAGTAAAATCGTTTTTGGAATTTCCTTAATTAATTATTAAAAGAAATCTTTATTGCCGCTGCCTCTGAACGGAACTATTGTATTGTGCAGATTTTATTCTGGTAAAATGATTAAAATGCCATGGAATTAAATCCTCACTTATTAACAATAGATTGGAATATAGAAAATACTGTATCAATAGAATTATAAAACTATAACATGATTAAAAAAATAATAATAGATATATGAAGCACAAGCTATCAGATCATACACGATTTAATATTTGCCTTTGGTCTGATCTCAAAGTTTTATCATTCATTATTGCTATTGACTGTTATAGTTTGCTGATATGATTCTAAAGTTTCTGTATGACACTCGGCACTTTTCAAAATGGCTGATGATCATAACATGTGCATGTCAGCTCTAAGCAGGCAGTTTATAGAACTGCCTAATTATCTTCACTCCAGTCCTGCTGTAAGGGACAACAAATACAGCAGATGTTATTAACAATTAATACGAGTAAACTGTGCACAACTCTCTGTTTAGAGTGCTGTGTGATCAGCCCCATGGCTGCAGTGTTACTATCAGCATTTCTCTATAATTACTTATGTTGCAAACCACAAAAATACAAATAAACTAAACTGAGGATTATCGGTAATAGAACCATTATGTGAGAATGTAGGCACAATTGAATTATAATTCTTAAAGAATTCTGTTTAATTCTACTACACAACATACAACCTTGGTGTAACTTGCTAACTGTATTACTTTTTGAAAATATATTAAGGACATATTCATTTAGGCAGGTTTGAACATTTGAAAGTGGCAGCAAGTATAGTATATGAAACTACAATTAACAGTGATGTATTTCTGAAACATATTCCAGTCAGAGTTTAAATTTAAATATTAATGACAAAATCAAAATCACACAACATAGGAGCAAGTACTGTATTTATAGATGTTCATATATCATGAATTACTACACCTTATACACTGTATTAAACAAATATAATATTTACACTCTGAAGAGCATTTTTTTAGGGGGCAGCTGTATCATACAATAACACAATTAAGCAGTTTGATTCAGGTTCTCAAAGACAATCTGTGTTGAAGTAAGCTAGCAACTAATCCTTTGCTCTGCTTTTCTACAAGGTACAAACAGAAAAGTTTTCAATTTATGATACAGTACATTTGACAGACATCAAATTTTAACAGGCCTTACAATTTGTATAACGGCTCCATTCACAAGTTAATGATATACAATACTTGACATGTAGTGTAAAGAGGGAAAAAAAAAAGACCATGGTAGGCCAGAAAGACCATGTATTTAAAAGGGAGAAGGAGACAGAGGAGGGACAGTAAACACAAAGGAAAAAGAAGGAAAGGAGGGACGACCGAGGTGAGGAGAGATAGTGGCAAGAGTCCACATGGTATTTAAAACTGTTATGATACTGCTAGCATCACTGTAGGCGATACCCTACTACAAGGTAGAGGGTGGAGAATTTGGTGAACCCTTCCTGGATGGCGTGTACAGTTGGCAAAAAAATTATCACCACCACCCTTACATTGAAATTTAAAAAAATTATGCATATGATTTGTGGATGCCGAACAGGGAGTGTGGCTCAGGATTGCCAAATTTGAAATTGGCCTCATTACCAAACTCAATTGTTACCACCATTCATGAAAATTTTAATATTCTTTAATTAGGGAAAGAATTATAAGTGAATGTGTAGTCAGGAATACCAAAACTACATATCACTGTCCATAAGGTGGTGTTTTTTTTTTATCAAGGGCCTACTGTTGTTCTAATTATTTCAGTGGCATCTCCTTATTTGATTCAATAGTTTACTGTACATATCCATACTGCACGTAAGTCAAAAATGATACAGTGCTGAAGATGAGCATTGTTGATCACAGCTTTGGCTGAAATCTCCAGTCTCACACTGGGCAAATATTCAAAAGGAGAGGAGGGCACACCTGCTGATGAAGGGTCAGCCATGAAGGGAAACTGTAATGCAGAAATGAGTTAATATTCAACATCTGGAAGGAGACCAAAGACAAGGAGAGGATGTTTGCAGGCTGGGTAAGGGACTGGGAGATGACAAAGTGAGTGGCTGCCAGTGGAGGTACACATAGATGAGAAATAGGAAACTGATAGAGCGGAGGAAAATATGTAAGGGAGATAAGGGTTCTGCTACAGTAGAGAGGGTAGTCCTAACTCCACATGCAAACACTTAACTGGAGATGATTCAAAAGCACCCATGGCCAATTTCAAGCCCTGGTGATGAAAGGAATCCAGTCATTGGAGAACTGTATCAGAGGCTGATGGGTCAGCAGAGCACCCATAGTCCAGCAAGATGAAAATGTATGCACAATGGAAATGTAGTAAGTATTGCTTCTCAGGTCACATAACACATCCATTGTAGAGCAGAAACCTGAAGTGAAAGACACTAGTCCTTTCAAGGCAGGCGAGAAATAAAGGGCAAACCTCCAATAGAATAGAAGTGCAGAAGGGTTACCAAGAAGGGAAAGTGGGGGAGAAGAGCATAGCAAATGTCATGATTGGGTTGAATTAAAAATCATAGGCTGCTACCATGGAAGAGGAGACCAATACTACTGACTGGAAATGGGTACAGTACCAAGGATGTCTGTGGAATATACTGTATAGCAAAATGATCTACTTATAAGATGCTAACATAACCGTTACTACCCTGTAAGAGTGTCCATGAATCTTTCATCAGTACATTTTGAATGGAGCCCTACACACAACATTTAATAAGAAGATACAGCATACCATTAGCTATATCATCCCAGTGACTGGTAAAATTAATTTATAATTACACCTCTAGGCAAATGCAATTTTAGGGATGAAATTATGTACATAGATAAAAGTTCTGTACAATAGTCTGTATAGAACTTATAATTTCTGGTTCATCAAACAATGGAGTAAAAACTATTTGTACCATGACATGCTTGCAAGGGGTGCTCTCCAAGCTAGTATCTGACAGAGGGCACTGCATATGGATTCGGTGTGTCCAGGGCCCTCTATCAGATTTGAGCTTTTCAGAAGCATCCCATTGTTTTGGCATGAGCTTCCCTTCCAAAAAACAAAGCCTTATTGTCTGAAACGGTATACATTCACCTGGGTTTGCTAATGTAAATTGCACTCATTGTTCAAGTTTCATTGCATCAATAATCTATTACGTTATTATATAACAAAGTATTTACTGCAATATGAGGTTTCTCTGAAAGTAGTTGGGTTATCAACTTATAACTAAAGCTTAAGTATAGTAAAAGTTGCTAGAGAACTTTAATATATTCTGCATATATACATAGCTCTGATCATATGAAGTCAAGCAGAACCTTAGGCAAAACTTTCCTATGCTTGGATTACACTTAAAGAAACAAATAAATATAAAAGGAACTTTTCAGAACTTTTCTTCAAATCTAGGAATATATATCCTGTTATCAAGCAAAATCATAGATCAACAACAATTATTGCAATTTATATTTAATGCAGCATGAATATTGACCAGAAAAACAATATTTACTGTTTTAAATTTGCATCCTCAAGCAGCACTGACGCATGAATACTGTAGTCTGTTAGTAAAGTTTCAGTGCAAATATTCACTAAAAATCTTCATTAATACAGTAAAAAGATTTATGCTTTATACAAAGGTGTGAGAATTTGTACTCTACAGAATACTATTTCTAGTATTTCTGTAATTAGTTCCTACGTTCTTTTACTCCATCATTAAGTAGCTATAGATCTATTTTAATATGTTTTCTTTATTCATCATTTCTCTTCTGGCACAATCATCATTTTACAGTATACTATTACTACAATTATTTGAATATAAATATTATACTCTTTCATGATTAAACATGCTGTAAATAATCTGAATATTATTACCTGTACTGAGTAATTTTCATTTAATTTTTTTTACAATTAATTACTAAATATCACCATGTTTAAAATTAAATACTAAAGTTCATCATATACTGTACAAGTACTGTACTGTACTGAACATTAATATTTTTATTAGACTTGGAAATGAAATGCAAAAGAATTAAAAAAAAGTTTAGTTGTATCCTCACATTGATTATGCCAGCAGTACATAGAGGTATAACTCTTCAATATGATGTTCAAAATGAGGCAGTAACGGAAAACATAATACAGTTCAGTGAATCAAATAATTGAGAGATTCATTATATGGGTTCCAAATCCCACAAGTGGTAAATAATTCCTGTCTACAACTGTAAAGAAGCAGATTCATCCTTCACATTTCTAAGCTTGAAGTATTGTACAACATATTATACTTGATGCCTTTCACAATTCTGAATCAGATACAGAGTAAAAGTATGAATAGGAAGCCCCCATCACATTAATATAAAGCTATCCATAAAGCAATAATATTTACTAAAACAAAAAAATCCATTTATCATCCAAATAACAAAATTTCCCATAAAAACATCCTATAACGGATGACATTTTTAAATACCTGCCTAAGCACTGCACATGAACCTTTGTCTCTACAATACAGTAATTAACATATTACTGCTGCTGAATTAATCTAATGGGCAGTAACTCATCTATACATACAGTATATTAATAGCCACAGTACTGTCACAAAATGTGCTCACCCAGGATGCAGAAGAGGTGTTAAAACAGGTTTTATGTTGTATGATGGCTTACAACTAATGAACACTATGGTCTACCATGTGCATTTTTTTTTGGGGGGGGGGGGGGGAATCATTAGCCCTGAAAACTAGCACACAAATACTATACTGTAGTTTGCTTTACCATCACTTTTTCTGTCCTGTCAGTGCAGTAATTCTGGGTCACAATGAAACCTGTACAAAGATATGAAATATCCTAAATGTGTTACTAATGTCCTGAGGGAGTGCTGCATACTTGCAATATAACAAACTTGATAGCATGAATGTTGTCATAAAAAACAAGTGTGCGCTTTACAAAGAGCTGTGCAATGTAAAATACCCAGTGCTGAGATAATGAAAGAAAATCCACACAAGGAAGAAATTAAAAAATAGTAAGGACTATAAATATTGGTTTCATCTAAATAATAATATAATGCAATATTGATAACATATACTATATAGATACAGCTTATATAATATACTGTACAGTAAGACTTCTTAGACAGAGTTCTCAATAATGGAAAACTCCCCAAAATAGCCTAAGGAGTAAGTCCGATGTACAGTATCTACTGCATAACAACAGGCAAATTCTACAAAACTTCCAAACATTTAACTCCACTAATGTGCTATTTAAGTGCAGTGTAAAGGTGAAAGTAATTTTAAATTAAGGTTTTTTTTTTTATGCCCACATCAGTGATCAGCCAAGTAGCCTACTGTTGACCTATTTCTCTAAAATGCAAGAACTGTACCAAGTAGTTATTATAATACTGTAAATTTTGCTTTAAATTTTAGTTTTATTTCATGTGGCTAAGTTTTTATTTCAATTTTTAGCAAATCTGTCATAGTCAAATGCTGTTTTTCCTCATTGGGACCGGTTACAGACATAACAGAATTTTTTTTGATTCAGACTGACTTGAACCCTAAAGTCTGACTTAGAAAAGTCTTATAGTACAGTACTTCAAAAGGTGTTATTTTTTCTCTCCTACTTGATGAACTTATAAAAATTATTCTTAATAAGATAGATTGTTGGAGTTTTCCTCATGATCCATTTAAATTGATGTTTATGTTCTTTGACATACTGTATTTATGGAAATTTTACTCTTACCAGAAGCCAACCGAATAGTGGCGAGGTCTGGATATGAAAGAAAACACTGCATAGGCTGTCAAATGACATCAGATAATATATAGGCTGATCAGTCATCAAATAGAAAAGTATGCTTTCTGGATATGGTTTCAAAATGACCCTAGAATTGCTCACGTTGCCTGGATAATTGCTTTGATTGCTAACCCACCCTTGTGGGTAAGAGGTAGTGGGTGAGCCTTCTTGGCATCCGTTGACCCCCCCCCCCCCCCCAAGGAAAACTGAAATGCCACCCCTGTTATAGGATTATGTGTGAGGAACATAAGTTCAGTAAGGAGGAATGATGGATGATGGGTGAGTGTTTCATACCTGACCACTTTTGTACAGTATTTGAAACATTATATGAGTGCTGTACCTGTTAACTCTAGAATGAGGGGGTTAGATAGAAAGGGGGTGAAACTGAGAACAGTACCTTGATGAGCATTGCATGCTCTCTTGAACCAAACATGAGAGGCCAGAAGAGTATGATACTGACAAAAGAGAGAGAGTGATGTAACTTTGCAGTGGATAGAGAGAGAGGCTGTAGTGATTCCGTAAGGGGGGAAGAGTGATGAAACAGAAATTGATTCCATCCTGTCCAGGAGTGTTGTAAAGGTTGAGCAGCCCCACATAGCTATACTGTATTCCATACAAGGGTGGATGAGATCCCTGTATAAAGACAGCAACTGGATGAGGGTGAAATATCATAACGGAATTTGTTTAATGCTTCCAAATTCATTGCAGTTATTTATCATATACAAACACACAGATGCAAACTCAATTATTTTTTCAATCATTTTCTTTCATATCTATAGTACTGATATTTATATATAAGGCCTTTGTCTTTCTTTGCACTTTACTGGTTTACAGTAAACCCTTGGGTTATAATTATGTAGGTCAATAAAATTTTAATTGTTTTGCATTTGCCATTAAAGAATTAATGTAACCATGCTTTGCCACACAAAATAGAATGTGTTATCACACTGCATAACACAAACTTTTGAATTAATATCAAGGATAAACATAACATCACTCATAATCAATATATCTTACAATACTGATCTATAGCACTCAAATACTTACTTTACATAGAGAATACAAAACGGAAAAGGCATACAAGGTAGGTCAAATAAAATTACCTGTATATATCTTAGCAGAATCCATATGCAGTACTTATCATAATGGGTAAGAGTCATCCATCACAAAATACCAAACTGTAACTTACAATAAGAAATAGCTATCATTTACAAATTAATTATTATTTTCTCACACTAACACCAAAAACAGATGAGTACAAGATAGCAGGTGGAAGAATATATCTACTGCTTAAGACAATGCTTATTCTTCACATGGCGGTTCACTTCCTGTTTGCGTTTGGAAGAAAAATCACACTGGTCACAGCTAAACCGCTTGACATCTGAGTGTGTATTTATGTGTCGGCGGATACAGTCATGTCGTGGGGTAGTGAAATCACATGTAGGACACTTGTGTATTTTCTGTACCTTGTGTTGCATTTTCTTGTGTAACAGCAGTTCCTTGTATACTCTGGTTTGAAATGAACAATTAGAGCAACTATAAGGATCCTTTTTATGAATACGCTGGATGTGGCGGGTGAGGCTTTCTCGCTTTGGATATGAGCGCTGACATAATTGACAAGTAAAGTCTTGTGGTTTCTCAGATGTGCTTTGTTTCTCAACCTTGGCAAAAGAGATGGAAGCTGTCTGAACTGGCTGTGATTAGAAAAAAGAGAAGGAATTAGACACAAAACTATTTAAATACTGAGATTAAAATGGTTAAAAATTTGATTTGAACTGTCCACCTTATATTTGTAGGTCTGGAAGGCACTTTTGAATCTAGATGGAGCAAGTCTGACTCAAGATTATAGAAGGATGGATGGAAAACAGAGAAAGATTGTATATACTGTACTATAGTAAGATTCTTATAACACAGCTCTAAATAACTCTAAATGTACACCAGACTTACCCTATGAAAGTGAACATCAGAGTTGGAAGACGAGGCAATGGGTGGCATGCCCTCATTGAAGTCATACAAACTGTCACTAGGCTCCTGCTGAAATTTGTGTCATGTAACACATTAAATTTTATACAGCATAAGTTTTTAAAAATAAGGCTAATATAAAAATTAAAGTAATTTTAATAAAGTCTTACCAAATATCCAGTAAGCTGAATGATACTGGCACAATTATATTTTAAAGCAACAGAAATAATTTCTTCAATAATTTATGTTACCTCATACCTATGTCATAAATGACAAGGAAAATAATTGAAACATAAAATAATTGGGATAACTGCTGAAATGTTAAAGTGTGGGGGGGGAGGTGGTGGTGGAGTGGATGTTGCTTATATGCACATTAGTTTGGAGGCAGGGAGAGGTGCCAGAGGATTGGAGTAGATACATAATTGTCTATCAATCTATCTATAGCACTGATGCCTTGTTCCCTCCGGAAACTCCCCACAAGGGGGTGGCCACGGCAGAAAAATATAAGGGAAAGGGGAGTAAGGATGAGTGTGGTATCTAGTACTGGGGAAGGTCCTTACTGAAAGACTGATTGAAGTAATAACAGGGATGACAGTTAATGAGGAGCAGGGTGGGTTCAGAAAGGGTAGAGGATGTGTGGACCAGATATTTACATTAAAATCAACAGTGCAGAAATATATTGGGAAGGAAAGGAAGTTGGATCATGGACTTGGAGAAGGCATATGCTAAGGTTAATAGGAGAGATATGACAGAAGTGTTGTTGAGGATTTATGGTGTTGGGGGGTGTTTGCTGAAAGGCATCGAGACCTTTTATGCAGAGGCAACAGCATGTGTGCGGTAAAGGTTGATCTAAGGGGTAGAGCAGGGCATAACCAAGTAAGGAAGGAATGTTGGAACAGGGATAGCTGAAGACACTTCTGCCATGGCTACCCCCTCGGAATGAGTTTCCAGAGGGAACGAGGTGTCAGAGCTATACAAGTTTATGCTATTCAACTTACCACAGCATGCAAAGTTGCTATTTCCTCTGTGTCTTTAGTGGCCCTGGCATCATAGAGTGGCCGCATGTGTTCCCATGAATTCAGTAACTCAGGGATTTCAGTCCCAGTACTTTGATGGCATGATGGAAGATTCAGGTCTTTCTTATCATCCTCCATCTTCATTTCCATCTTAACTTCATCAATTATACTGCCTTCTGGATGCAAAATTGGGGGCTCATTTCTCTGATCTTGTGATAGGTCATGGTTGGGTAGACTGGTTGCTGTTGTAGAGATTTCAATGTGTGGAGTGTTTTGTACTTGGTGTTGTGAGATTTGCTCAGTGGGTGTGTGGGGTGGCTGAGGTGAGTAGACTGGGTGATGGGTGTGAGCAGGATGGTGAGACTGCAGCTTCACTGCTTCATCGGTGTGTATGGGTTGAACAAAGGAGGTACCAGTATGGTTCTGAGAGTGATTGGGCAATGTCTGGTCAGCAGAAGATTCAGCAGAGCAGGAACCAGTTGATTTGGTGATTGACTGTTTTACTGATGCTGTAGCATAAGAGGTGTAGGTACTATTGGATTGTACCTTGGGTTGGGGAGGCACTGTCGGGAGAGAAACATGTGATTCAGTGGATTTGGATGAAGAAGTATTCTTTGTTGAATGGGAACGCTTCCTTTTCCAGAGTGGCTCATCCCTGTGGGACAGATGAGATTTTTTCCCCTTATCTTCATCTGGTCGTACCAGTCCTCTGATGCTGAGGCACTCAGCAGCCCGCAACACCCCAGGCAAGAGTGTTTCCTTTACTTGCACATCACCTATATACATGAAATCAAGCAGAGCCTCCAATTCCTTACATGTGATATTGTTGATAACCACTACTGGGTTCACACAAGGAGTCCATTCAAAGATAGCACTTAAGTACTGACTGCAGGTGGAAAGCACAAGCTTGTGTACTGGAAAGAACCGTCCTTCACAGGCCAGAGTAGCATCTGTGTACAATGCCTGTGGAAAAAGGTTGTGTCAGTAATTACACAAATTGTCTGTTGAAATCTGAAAACATAATATTTTTTATTTTTTTTATATAATTTGTATACTATCAGTTTCCTTAGGGACCATAAGCAAGTAATAAAAAAGCAATGTACAGTCGCGAGCTGATGGAACGGACACACTTGAAACGGGCCCCGCACTAAGCATAAGGTAAGATGTGTAGTGGTGTGAGCTGCCTAATGCTTGATGTGGGTTTCGTTTCAAGTGTGTCCGTTCCATCAGCTCGCGACTGTACATTATCATTTTGTATCATATTCTTATAATCTCTACAAATAACTATAGACATTAACATACCAGAACTTAAAGATTCCATCAATTCATATTTGCCAACTGTAAGTATGTTGTTTTAATCAATTAAGTTTCTTATTAGACCTCCCTGTCTGAAAATACAGATCTCATGGAACAATGCATGCACTGTACAAATATACTATCAGAAACCATAAGGAATATGTAAAGTATCGTACTATACCTTTCCACGCAAGTTTCCTATTGCTTCTCCAAAAATCTTTGCATGATCAGTCCACTGAACTTCCAACAAATCACATTCCATCTTGCCTGTAAAAAGATTCAGGGATCATCTGGGACCGAGTACCGGTACGTCTGTAGAAACAGGTCCACCTGGATTTTTATATTCTTTTTTCATTTTCTTTTTGAGTGTTCTATTAATTTTTGACCAAATTATTGTGAAAAACGAGCCTTTAATCTAACTTGACCTAAGCCAACCCAACCAACCCATTTAGGCCTCAATTAGAACTGGGACAACTTTTGGGATTAGATTAGGTCAGGTTCTTTTTTCAAAATATTTTTTCAATTATTAGCACAGCCCAAAATATATATGAAAATCTAAACAAGAAAATGGAAAAATGCAGATGGACCTGTTCTTCAGAAGGTAACTTAATTATTATTAAAACTCAATACGTGACACCACTTACTTATGGCAATCAGTCAGCAATCTTTATTTTCATCATGGACAGTGTAACTGAACCTTACCCATTAACGTTAGCTTTAAAACTTCACCCTTACATTTATATAATGGAGACCAGGCGAATTGAGTTCACATGTAAATTGGCCTCTCCCCCTCATTATACAAAATTTACATAAAAATTACAGCAATCAAGTTGGAATTAATCGTCAAAAGGAAATAGGGTCAGGTAATAGATATGCTAATAAATCTTCAAACCAATGGCAATTAAGTAAAGGAATACAAGAATACCGAATAATGTCTCACCTTACTTTGGTTTACCTAGGACAAGGGAGGGGAGCTGCCTACATCACAATCCTCTTCTTCTTATAACACACCAACAAACACCCACTATTTTACATTTACTTCATACAACAGGCATATACATACATTATATAGATAAAGAAACCAGCCAGCAATTATGACAACCAAAAGATAATGCGAGAATAATGAATGTGGATGAGCCAGCACGGTAGATGCCTTATGCCTTCACTTGTTTGTAAACAATCCAGTGTTACCAAGTATGATTGAAGAAAATTCCCAAACTTCAACATCAGAATTTCCCTGTTTACCACAAAAATTCTCTGTTTACTTTTGTACTGTATACCTGCTACCATCTTCCTGATATTTCGTCTTGTAGAAATTTCCCCATTTACTCTTGAACGATCTTTTCATAATTCCTCACTTGTACTGTACCTCTAATTCTACATGTCTAGGGAAACTTCCCCACGCTTGACAACATTGATCTGATCTACTTTATCAACACCGCTTTATTCAAATACCTCTCTGTTAAGCACGTACGCATAATATTTCTTCACGGCAGTGTAGAGTGCAGAACAAATTCTGGTTGAATGACGTCCAAAGCATGAGCTAATCTTTGTATTATCATTACAAAATATTAATAATCTTATTCCTGACGTAAGATGTAAACAGTAAACTGGATGTGATGCACCGTAGGGTTATATTACCAGTCGCTGAGAGGCGTATATTATATTATACCGTTTACGGCTAATTCAACCTGTAAGTTTGGTAAAAATTTGCTCCCGGTGATGTGGGTAGTATAACCGTACTTAAAAAGTCTTAAATGGTTGTGGCGCACCTTCGGCCCCAGTCACTTTATATCATTTGTCAACTGTTACTCCCCTCTTCCAATCACCTTTGTGCTTGCGTCTCACCTCAATAACTTTCTCCCTCGTCCTACAGGGCCCTCCAGATTTAGGAATTTTGATATATGATGTAAGGTAGGCAATAGAAATTAATTAAACCTGAGCTAGGCTACACCACAAATATCAGGCCCTCATATTTAGGTTACAATTAAGAGAAATTTAATGGAATAATAATATAATAATAATTGTCTAATTATGGTAGTTACACATACTACTGAACCAAGATCATCCAAGAATATCAATAATCAATGTTATTGAAATGACATTTCAACAAAAAAATTATCATAATTTACTACATATATAAATATGTAGCTTAATTAATGGTACCATATACACATGACTGCTTCCATAATTTATGGGAAACTGTCCTAATTTTGATGGGGAAATCACAAATACAGGTACTGTACCAATATTTCATAGACAGCTGATTTCATCTCAAGAATATCAGCATCAAGGTTGCTATTAAATGCATCAATCAACATCAAAGTTGCTCTAATAAATGCATAATTGTCAACATCCTCCTCCAGACAGTGTTATCATGCTAAGTGTACATCAATAGGCCAACTCAAAACAAAATTTAGCTGCCGACTACATTGTACTTATTTGTAATTTTGTTTCCTTCTGAACACTTTGATAGTACAATACTGCAACTATAGTATGTTCCAATGACTAGAAACAAAACCCAGTTATACAAACCATATATCCATGGAAATAACCAACAATATCACATCTCTATACTCATTATCTGTTTTACATACACTAACCCCCTCTTTGGGGTATTTGGCCTCATCATCAAGTTTCCCTCTAGCAAGGAGGGATGGTGGCACCTTTGTAGTGTTCTTGCACCGTTAGTTGAACACCATGTTTTTTGTAACTTTCGTTTTGGCCAATTCTACACTGGGACTAACCCAGGAGAACGAAGTGTCAGCAGCACAAGTGTGCATATGAAGGCTCCAATAGACAAACAACAGAGCCATCGTCAACACCACACATCTTGCATACGAGCTTGTGTAATGCCAAATATATTATTGTGTTATGTATGATACATTTGATATGAATTCCTTATCCTGCTTTTGTTGTCATTAACAGTAGTGTAAAATATTTACAAAAAAATAAAAGAATAATAATCTTTTAAATACCTTAAAGGATGCCCTGAAGTCTCCACAAAGTACAGTACATGTAAGCTACTACAGGGTAAATGATGAGAATATTAAAAACAGCAATTAGGAATACTTGTTCCTTGGCTATTGGCTAGCAGGATCTGAGACTGACACAATCTATTGCTATTGATAATTCATCAATTTATTAAAATATATGCACACAAAATAAAATGTAGTTTTGCTTAAACATCTCTTAATATAAATAAACTACTACTACAAAAACATGTACCGGTATATTACCATATTGTGGTACCAGTTTGTACCCCTCCTGGGGGTAAGGGGTTCTTCATATCTGGTGAAGGAAAGAATGTGTCTCACATATCCGATGCGCGTTGTTAAAGGCGACTAAAACAGGTTGGGCAGTTGGGCTTGCAACCCCTCCCCTATAAAAAACTATGGCAACAGAAAACAATGACTTGCCTCAGATTAGGACTGACTCCAAGGTGACGACTAAGGACTTCAAATTGACTACGTGGAATGTAAGAGGCGTGAATGATGACACAAAAGGAAGAGAGGTTCTGGGAGTGATAGCAAATGCAAGGTTTATTGTATGTTGATTGACAGAAACTAAATGGAAGGGAACATGTTTGAAAGAGTAGGAATGTGGAATGGGGGGGTGTACAGAAGTGAATAAGAGTGAAAGGTGTGTGAATATTCATAAGTAATAAATAGGAGGAGTGTGTAAGGGAGTATGGGTCAGTGGGGTTGAGGATTGTGTAGGTGAGAATGAAAGTGGGAATACAGACTTGGGTGATTGTATGTGTGTATGCACCGACAGAAGATGGATAGAGTGAAAGAGGAATTTTGGGAGTGTTGAGGCGTGCCTGGATATGTTTAAGAAAAGTAGATGGGGTGGTGGGAGGGTGAAGTGTGCAGTCACTGAATGACTATGTTTGTGTGGATGATCAGATGAGGAAATCAGTGGTAGATTCCAGGGTATACAGGGATGGGTGGGTTTGTAGTACAGTAGTGATAGATAGTTACGGATATAGTTAGTTCATATTACTGAGCATAGGAGGAGGGGGGGCTTGATAAGAGGCTGTGTGGCCACTAGTCTTTGGTGGTTCTTTATATCCTTGGGATGAGATGTTTGGGTTTTTGTGGCTGATTTCATCATTACTCCCTTGAAAATATTCCATCAATGTCTGAGTTATGGTGTTACTGTCATAGTCCCTTGAAGTTTCTGGTCTCCTTAAGTTTAAGTCAATGGTATTGCTCAGTTCATTGTGTGGAGACAGTCCTTGCATACTCTCCCCTCGCCTGCAATAACCCACGTTGCTATACTCTAGACCCCCCATGTCAGCTGTAGGCCTATCTCTATTTCTACGATCATGTCTTAAGAGTTCCATGGGGTAAACATTATCTTCCCTTGCACCAGGTCTGTTCCAGCTTTGTAGTCCAAGTCTCCCGCCATCAGCATTATGCCGTGCTCCTCGATAATCCTAGAAAAATTTAAGATATATTTTACAGTAAATGATGCATAACTCAGCATAATAAAAGCTCTATCTTTGTTGAATTATTCAGTATGTCAACCTGAGCAAATACCTCCCTTCCAATTTTTTAAATAAATACATAAAATTAAAACTTATCAGTGTAGAGTCGACAGAAGCAAGCATAAACCATACTATAAGTGTAGAGTGAATGAGAATTTCATTAGAAAAGGAGGCAAATCAGACTAGGGCCTGGCTTTCCCCTCAATTAGTCTCGGTTAAGAGAAGTTTACTGTACTGTGCATACATAAATATAATGAAATAAATATATAAATCCAGTAACACCTTACCTCATTCCAAGAATACTCATCTCCTCTATTTCTTGGTCTGTATCCTAGTGTATTATCAAATTCTTTCACGTTCTTCCATGCAGAGAATTCATCATGCAGCTTTTGCAATTTCTTCTTCAGATCTTCATTTTCTAATTCAACCTGGTTTCTTTTGTCTTTACTCTCTTTGAGTATATTTTCCAATCTTATAAAGGAGTGTCTTGAATCAGCCAGTTTCATTTCTGCATCCTCCATTTTCCTTTTTAAGTCTTTATCAGCATCCTTGCTTCTATTCTTACGTAACTCTTTGTTATCTTTCTCATACCGTTTCACTGCCTCCTTGACTTTTTGATCGAGAGTATTATACAGGATTTTGTTTTTATTCTCTAACTTTCTTAGTGCCTCTTCTGACTCTTGCTTTTCCCTTTTAAAAGACTTTTGCAACTCTGCATACTTGCGCTCCAATTCTCTCAGTGGTTGTTGAGCCTTATGTCTTTCCATTGTGAGAGCTTCTTGCAACGCTGCATTTTTTTCCTCCAGTTCTCGTGCAGTCTGTTGTGACTTTCCTACTTCCTTTGTAAGATTTGTAGTGAGTTCTACATTTCTTTGTACCATCATTTGCACTAATGCTTGTTTCTTTTCTTCCAACTCATCAAGAGCCTTATGAAGCTCATCAACTTTGTTCTCCAGCTCCTGCACTGACCCATGCAATCCATTCTTCTCTTGCACCAGAGCAGTCTTGGTTGTTAACAAAAGTTGTATTTCTGCATTGTATTTGTTACTTTTCTCAGCTGCATCTGCACACAACTTGGCATTTGTATCAACAAGCTTGCTTACCTCTTCCCTAAGCTTTTCAATTCTTTTCTCTGCCTTTCGTCTTAATTCCATGTTGTCATTACGCAAAATAATAATTTCTTCCATCAGCTTAGATGTCCCATAATTTTCATCCATAGGGAGCTCTATTTTTCTTTCATTATCTGCTGGATCATCCCATTTTCTGTCCTCTACTGTAATGCCTACATCAACAGAAGAGAACCGGGTTCTCTTCCTTTCTGACTCAAAATCAAGACCAGGTTTAATATGGCCAGACTCTTCATTCATATCCTTCATGACACCTGGGTTACCTTCCACCAGTGGGTTGGAGGGGTGACCAGAGAAAGATCCAGGATCAGGAATACCAAACAGATATTGAAACTCATCCAGCAGCTCATAAAATATTACATCTGCATATTCCCTCTTGTTCAAGTGTCGATATTGGCAGTTTTTCACGTTGCAGCGGCCACGCAGGAATGCCTGAAACACAGGTAAATGTGAATTAATAACAACACTGGCCATCCAATTTTTTTTATTGGTCAGCCTGTCCATTCATCATAAAATTGACCTCCAAAAAAACCATTTCTGTGGTCTAGCCTAATTAAGAAAACATGTTAATCCTTCCTCCTCGTGCAGCCACTATACTGTACAGTACTTAACCATCTAGTTGTTGTTGAAGTTCCTCAAGCTGTCTGGCCGAGCTATAAGTTTAAAGCCCAAGCTAATTTTGGCAAAGCTTGGCCTACATTGCATAATACACTAGAGAATAACACTGATTAACCATCTAGTTGTTGTTACCATCTAGTTTTAATCAATGCTTTCATCAAATCTACTACTTTTCTCTCTTGAGTTACATTATTTTCTACACACTTACCATATTTTCCTCTCTTCTCCAATATTATCTCAATGTACTAAAAAGTAAAATTCTTCAACTATCTTGAGATTCTCATCATCCATTTTTCCACATTACACATTGACTCACTCTCCTACACTACCATCACATTGTCTTTACTCACATTTACCTTTCTACCAGGTTATTCACACATCTCTGCAAAACTTACCACTAATCTTTCAAGATCACTCTCAGTGATAGACAAGGATTGAATCATCTACATGGTACTGTACTGTACATTATGTTCGGCTAAGATTAATATTTTTCACCCTGTAACATTTCCACTCTTCCACTTTTCTATAATTTTTCATTACTCCATCTAATATTAATAATAATATATTATGGCTTGTGAGGGAGTCATGACCAACCTTGCAATAGTGTCGTGCACCAATAAGGGAATGGTTTTCAACCAAGGATTTGTGCACTGCTCGCTCCACTAGTTCGGGGTAAATATATCCACTACTTCGGTACATCACTTCATCTTGCTTAGAGATATGGAAAAAGCTGGAAAGAAACATAGAAAATTCCAAATATGGTACATATTATAGCTTTAAAAACTATTTAGAAGCTGATGGAACAACAAATAGTGAACAATAGCTAATAAATTACATTTTACACACTCTACTTATAGTTCAATTCCTTGTATAACTAAAAAAAAACTCGAAAAATATGTGGGATATAGCGGGGAGGTTGTAATCCCAGCGGAACAGCTGTCCTGCCCAGGCGGGAAAATCAACACAGCTCCCATCACCAAATGTTATTATATTGTTTACGAATATCTTTCCGTAATGAAATGATATATTAGATATCTATAAACAATATACTGTATTGTAATTAAGTTGTTATTGAGTGTAGTTTATGCATAACAATATGTATCGTAAATTCTAATACGGTATTTCCCAAGAAATAGTAGGCTTCAATAGGCTACTTACATTTGTGCCTGTTCCGCTGGCATTACAACCTCCCCGCTATACCTCACATATTTTTCGAGTTTTTTAGTTATACAAGGAATTGAACTATAAGTAGAGTGTGTAAAGTGTAGTTCACTATTTGTTGTTCCATCAGCTTCTAAATACAGTAGTTTATATTGACTATAAAACAAAGATATATTGAATAGGCTATGTCCCAACGTGTATGTGATGATGTTAGCTACAGCTTCGGAAGATACATATTGTGGAATTTTATCAGCTTACCATCATTTCTGTAGTACTGCATAGCAATGGATGCTTAATTTTTTTTGTATATTTTAATGTTGGTAATTTCCATCAATATTAAAGAGAGGAACAGGATGTAAACATACTCAATGTCAATGTAAGGGAAGCTACACGAACAGTTATAAATCAACCAATCAGCTATGAAGGTCTATTAAGGGTGTGTGACTACTGGGCCAAGTTAGCGTAAAAAGAGTATAGCGGTAACGATTGAAGGTAAAGGCGAAGGTTTTACCTTCGACCCAGCTGATGGTTGAAGGGAAGGTGTGTGTCTTGACACTCCTGACTCTTAGTTCGGGCCTAATTGTCTAATTTTTTTATTATGATTATGATGAGTACAGTAAGTACAGAAGTGAGAATGAGACCACTAATTATACCGTATGGTATGGTGCTGACCAAGACTCATTATAACTAACCTGCACTCCAAACGATCACAGATGCCCAACAGGTGGTTATGGCAAATAGCAAACCAAGGGATCTTCTGCTCCTGGCTACCACCATCATCCAATGGGGGGTGATATAAGGGACATTCAGTACCTTTAGTGCACTGGTTGTGGATAGTGTCTCGGCATACTTTTGTAACATTTTCCCGATAGGTATCAATGCTATTCCTGATATGGTGATAGTTATGCAACTGACTCTGTGAGGAATTATCTTCCCAGTCTCTACTACGACTTCTTTGATGCTCCTTTCTCACATCTGATGAAGACTGTCTGGCTCTATTGTCTGTCATTGAGGAAGGTATGTAAGCATTTCTTGAATCAATTAATCCACTTCCAGATACCTTCTGTGTTTGATTTTGATTCAGGTCACTTTCATTATATGTCATTTCAGCTTGATCTTTCTTCCTTAAGTCTGATGTCCTCTGCTTATCATCATGTCTCTTTCTCCTACCTAAATTTTTCTCTCCTATTGATCTTGATGACATAACGCTGCAAATATAAAAGAAAATCTTAGTAACAGGATGCTGTACACATCTATATAACATAACATCCAGGCAGTAACAACAACTCATACAAACAGATGCTTGTGACCTTACAACCCTTGATATTTTTTCATGCATAGTTTTGGGTGTTCTATTCATTTTTGACAAAATTATGAGAAACAAACCTTTACTTGTTTACTTGTTTGAAAGATATGGTAGGCCCCACTCCACCAGCAGATGGTGAGCTGCAGGGCCTCCCTCAATATTAATAAACACTATAATCACTTCTAATGCTTATATTATCCATGTTGTAATACTCAGCGAACAGATGTGTTTTCAATCTTTCCTTAAAAATCAACTGCAATTATAACTACTCCGGACATTCCTTGAAAACCTCTTAAAAAATTCTTTAAATGTTCTTTGTTCATGCAAGAAAGTATGTGTCACAAGTATCATTTCACAAATCTTAGCATTATCATAACTATTCAGCCGTGTCTCTGCTTATGCCAGGATATCAAAATTATTGCTATTAATTAAATCATGAATATATATCACATGTCTTGTTTCTCACTCTTAGAATGTTTAAATGCTACTCAATATCCATTTTCTATGCTTCTTTAAATTTTCTAAAGCTCATCTTGCTTAACTTGCAACATTCCACATCCTTTGCCACATGACCTAACTTCACTCAACCCAATCTAACAACCTAAAAGTTGCCCCACTCCTAATTAAGGCCTAATTGGGTTGATTGGTTGGTTGTCAGGTAAGGTAAGGCTAGGTTAGATTGGGTAGGGTCAGATGCTAATGGTTCTCTCCTCTCAATCATTTTTGTAAAAAATATGAATAGAATACCCATAACATGCATGAAAAACAACCGTATACAAAACTGAAAATGATCAGGAGGAACCATTCTTCAGAATTTGTAAGTACAGTACCACATTGGAATTATTTCAAAATTAAACATGTGCAAGATTTGACTATGATATACTGTACATCGTTATGGTCAAGTTTCTGTAAATTTAATATAGGTCTTACCTTGCCCAACTTGCGGTAGTCTGCTAAGGTAGGTCCCGGTAGTCTGTTAAGTTTAGGTCCCGGTAGTCTGCTAAGGTTAGGTCCCGGTAGTCTGCCACAGTCCAGATTAGATCAGGTCTGCCTAATTCTAAAACAAACTAAGGTATTTATCTAGTATATTGTAGTTTTCTAGCAGTATTGCCATATTCGGCTTGATCGCAATAGTTTGCCCCAGTCAAGTCTTGGTAGTTTACCACGGTTTAAGTCCCATTAGTTTGCCCAGGTTAGGTCCCAGTTGTCTGCTGCTGTCTATGTTAGGTTCGGTAAGGTCAGGTTAATTCCAAAATACTCCATTTGAATATGACCTATCTTGGAAATGAAGCATATCCAAAGCAAATGCCATTCAAGAAGTGTTTTAGAATGGTACTGTATAAATTAGTGGGTAAAGAGGGGTAATTATACTAAAATATACAATATAGTCAACTCAGTACTTCTGTACTGATACAGAAGGTTAAAACATTATAATACCAACTGGCAATAGAGTAGATATTTACCAAGCATTGATATGTAATTATAAATGTATATATGGCTTAACTTACCTCTTTATATGTACAGAGAGGCACTAAACACCTCGTTCAGTGTTACTTGTCTTGTTGTTGTATATTCTATGCCCCGCTCCACCAGTGTGTTCATTACTACTTTGAATATATAAGTTAATATGAACAACCTCGGTTCACCTATTAAATATAACATAAGTGTAGGTTGGAAGGCACAGCAACAAGGAATTTATCCAACATTCCAAGTACAGTACAGTACGTACAACTTCAGACAGCCTCCATCTTTGTTGTTTACACTTTACACCAGCACAGTTCAGTGTTGCCAGGTCAGGTCTTAGTCACAAAATTTCCCCAACTTCAACATCAGAATTTCCTTTTTTACCTCAAATATTCCCTGTTTACTCTAGAAGATAAGTCAGTCGCACATTTACCGTTATATGATTATTACCATTATTTTATATTTCGTATGGTATAAATATCCCCATTTACTCTTGCCTAATCTTTATATAATTTTCCCATTGTTACCTCTAATTCCCCATATATAGGGAATAATACCCATACTTGGCATCAGTGCAGTAGTTATTACACTGCTGTGGTAGTCTGCCGGTGTCAACTCGTAGGTCATTTGTAGTTTATATAGAGAAATATCCACAAATTATGGCCTTGACAACGACGAGGATAGCTAAGGTAACATTTATTGCCTATATTAATGTTTGTAGATCATTGTTACTATGTTATAACCACATATTATTACAGACTAGTATATTATTAATTGTTAAACCTGCAGACGACATGTATCGACTGTCTCATAACACTTGCTATTTTACTTGATTATGATGATAATTATTTTTGAGGTTACAGTGCGAAATTTAATCATTGATAGTTTTTGGTCACCATCATAATCTGTCAATAGTAAATTACATTAATCGGGTATTATTTTTTATTTAGCTTATGTCATTGCATAACATTTATTTTGGCATGTATTTAACATAATTGAATGTACAGTACTAATATCTTATTATTGTACGTTTTTCTCCATTTTCTATATGACTAATAATTATAAAATAAGGAATATTTTTACAAGTTGCCACAACTCCATTTCGAAAATATTACTATTACCAGTGTTTATATTTCACTATTACAAACAACTTTTCTATATACCATTTCGGTATAATCCTGCGTAGCGGGTGTAACTATATTCACACAATTATCACATATCTTACAAGAAAATGATATTTCCTTTCTTGCATATTGTTAGTTGTCTGTCTGGTATATTGAAAGAGGGAAAAAATGAAAGTTACGCATTATAAATAGTAATTACAGAATAAAAATGTCAATTTGGGCGCTTGTTGTGGTCACTGTTTATAGAGGCGTCGGAGGTGAGACTGAGTGTCCCAAAGTGTTGTTGTAAGGACGCATGGTATTGGTCCAAACGTGAGGTGACGTCAGCGAACTTTGCCGCCTTTTTATTGGATGTTGATGAAAAATTCGTCATCAGTGCTTTACCACTTATTATTGGCTGAAAAATAAGCAAAGCAGGGTTGTCCTACCATACAATAATAATATGCAAGCACGCAAATAAATGCTATCCAATCAGTTCATAAACCCTGTATAATAATATTATGTAATATTGTAGCCTACTTTGGTAATACATGTGCATCATTTACATTTATAGATTATTATGTGGAGTTATTGCTGGTGCATTTCTTCCGTAATACTTTCATGCAGTTGGCATTCTTTGTAGTGGTTGCCAAATAATGGATTGTATATTTGATTAATTGGAGCCTGAGCCAGTAATGATAATATTGTTGATCTGTGTGGTAGTGGTGTACTTCCCACTCTCGTCCTCCTGGTGATATAAATTATACTAATACGAATCGGATTTTCGATGTAATCCACATACAAGACAGTGATAAAATCATTATTCGTGGAGGAGTTAATTAAGTGATTATAGTGACCAGATCATAGAAATTTCTTGAAGGATACTATGCTAAAGCTATGTATCCTGAACGCCATACTTCCGAGGAACTATACGAGAGAGTTAAATTCAATAATTTCTGTATAGATGGAAATACAAGGACACATTCCCTAACCAGTTTCTTCATGATATTGCGTAGTTTTATAAACAGAAGGACTTGAAGAAGGTATGTAATATACATTTTTTAATTAGTTGGTACTATTTATGCTTAAAGGAACCAGGTGTCCCGAAGGACACCCGGTTAGGTCCCGGTAGTTTGCCCAGGTTAGGTCCCGGTAGTATGTCCAGGTTAGGTCCCGGTAGTCTGCCCAGGTTAGGTCCCGGTAGTCTGTCCAGGTTAGGTTCCGGTAGTCTGCCCAGGTTAGGTCCCGGTAGTCTGTCCAGGTTAGGTCCCGGTAGTCTGCCCAGGTTAGGTCCCGGTAGTTTGCCCAGGTTAGGTCCCGGTAGTTTGCCCGGGTTAGGTCCCGGTAGTTTGCCCAGGTTAGGTCCCGGTAGTCTGTCCAGGTTAGGTCCCGGTAGTCTGCCCCCTCCCAGTTTCGGTTAGGTCAGGTCAGGTAAGGTAATGTTAATTAACAGTTATTTCTACTCAATTTCATAAAATAATATATGTATGAAATGCAATATAGAATTCAAAACATAGAGACGGAGTTCTCGTAATTAAGAGGAAGTACGTGTATATAGGATATTAAATTTAACTGGGTGTGAAAATGAAAAATACGACAAAACAGGGGTATATTTTGTTTTGTTACTTTCAAATTATTTTTTTCTACATTTTTAATTTATATCCAATTTTGTATTTCCTTTACTTATTTCATAATATCAATATACATCACATACATATGATGTGATAGGACTTGGGTGTAAAATAACCGGGTGTAAATAAGCGGGTGTAAATACATGGTGTAATGCTATTGGCTGAGCAGGTCATGACGTCATGGCTGCCTAGGCCGATGACGTCATGACATACAACCAATCACAAGCAAGGATACAAACCATCTTGTTTCTCTACTATATTTACATGGCCGACGTTCATCTTCATAGCCGTATCTCAACCCCTCTCTTTCCCTGATATATTTCATGCCCTCCCCTACTATCGGGGTTAATATTCTTGGATAAAATCAGGAAACAGGTAACAAAAATATTAGCATAACATAGAACAAATATAAATCATTAGTGTTGAAATAAACAGTTACACCCGGTACTCAGGATCTTACCACCATTTCTTCTGCAAATGCTGCATAACAGTAGTTACCTCTTATAGTTAGGTCCCAGTAGTCTGTCCTGGTTAGGTCCCGGTAGTCACACTAAATCCTTCTAGGAAATATATTTTTTTCCAGTGAAATCCTGTTGTGGCAACTTGTAAAAATTTACCTAAAATAAAAAGATATGTAAGCTGTCCCCGTATAAACTCAAGTTAATACTGAAGGTTGTGTCAGTCACAAGATATGATGGTTTTAAAGGTTGTTAAGAGTTTCCTCTGGCTTCTATGTAGGTTAGGTCCAGCCATGCTATTATGGCATCCAAAATTAAGGTATTATTACAGAAGTAGTGTGTTCTTGGCTAGGACCGTGCAGTGTTACCACATCCAGCTAGGTCCCGAGAAATTGCGCCAGTCACTTTATTATTGTTTACACCAGTTATATCCTGGTAGTTTGCCCAGGTTAGGTCCCGGTAGTCTGCTGTGGTCTAGGTTAGGTCAGGTCAGGTCAGGTCAGACTAATTTCCAAATTATGTTTTGTAAAACGGGGCATATCTCCGAGAGAAACACCACAGATGAAAAGTGTCTTTGAATTAACCAAAATAGTGGGTAATGATACTAAAATATATGATATAATGCACTCAGTACTTCTGTTTGTTGTTCAAGTTTTTCTTATGACAACATTATAATGCACTTCATGAGTTATACCACTTTCCATTAATTTAATACTGCAACACTCCAGTGATCAGTCTCATTTAAAATCAGCTTAACTACACCCATTGCTCTTTGGAAATTGCCATGTACACTAGAATATTTACGAGCTTGCTTGTCACAGGCCTTAATGTGGATCAGGCTAATAGAGATGTATCAAGGTAAGTTTTAGTAATTTTAGTGAAAGTAATACCCAGTTTATGTCATATTACAGACTTTGGCGGGAAGCTTGGTACGAAGTTTTTCAACCAGTAGAGTTGTGGCAGCTAACCAGCTGATTGTGCGAGATGCTCTCAATAGTGCACTTGATGAGGAGATGGAACGAGATGAGACAGTAAGTCTTCTAGATAAATTTAGAGTTTTATTGATAGTATATTCTATTTACTAAAATCCATTAAGAATTAGAGTTTGGAAGATACTTCCAGAAACATTATCAAGTTCTGCTATTTATATGTTTGTCTGTAGTGCTGATGCCTCTCCCTCCTAGAATTACCCCAAGAGAGTGGCCGTGGCAAAAATGTATCCGCGTTCCAGCACTTCCTCCTCACTAAGTCAAATCTTCCCCCATTCCACTTATACTGTATTCCTCTCCGTCACGTTCCTCTCCCTTGCATACTCCTCAGCCCTGTTCACACACTGACCGGTGGTCTGCCTCTCGCATATGGTACCTGAACTTCAATTTTATACACCTTGTTTGTAAACTCCCCATCCTGCATTCTCTCCAAATGTCCAATCCACCCCATTGTATTTTGCTTCACCCTCTTATACACATTCTCATTACTTTTTCCATCCCACCTCATCTGGCCACATGCTCCTCTCAGGTAACTCCTTTCCACTACAACAGGTCTTCCTCATGGGTGAAGAAGTGGCTCAGTATGATGGAGCATATAAGGTGTCAAGAGGACTTTGGAAGAAATATGGTGACAAGCGAGTAATTGACACGCCCATCACCGAGAGTGGGTTTGCTGGCATTGCAGTAGGAGCAGCTATGGTGAGATGTACTTATTGCTATAGCTTATAAAATGAACAGCACTTAAAGAGGATCATTTACCATCAAAGACTAGTGCTGATAATTTCTAAACCAATATGCTCTCACCATTGGGTCATCATGGCTGGTGTTTATTTTTTAATATTCTAACTTTTTTAATGTAAACTGACAAATTGGAATATATATTATATACAGTAGTACCATTTTACTGTACTGTACTCTTTTAATATATATACAGTATATACACTATATCTATCTATCTATCTATCTATAGCTCTGAAGCCTCGCTCCCTCCGGGAACTCCCCCCAAGGGGGTGGCCACGGCAGAAAAGTCTCCATCTTTCCCTGTTCCTTACTTGGTCCAGCCCTCCCCTCCCCCTCACGTTTCTCTCCTTTACATACTCTTCCCCTCTGTTCTGCCATCTAACTGGTGGTCTGCCTCTCACACCAGGTCCCACAACTTTACTTCCATACACCTTCTTTATTGTATAATTATACAGTACTGTATTTAGGGAGTTCTTTATCTGAAAAATTGTGATAGTTTTCTTTGGTATGGGTTGAATATCCCAATAATTCCAATGTAAATACTGTTTAAATACTGTTGTTATTGTTCAAGTTCCTCAAGCTGTCTGGTTGAGCAGCCCCGAACTCCTGAGGAAGATCAGGGCCTGAACCGGGCTTTCCCACAGTGCCCTCAGAGAGTGTATGTTGTGTTGTTGGTGAGTGTGGTTGTGTATATTACAGTCTTCCATAATGTGTTTAATAGTTTGGGGTGCTGTATTGCATCCCGGACAGGCATCAACAATGGCTTCATCCAGCTTCTTCTGATATATCAAAAGGGCCGGGTGGTGGCCAAATCGCAGCCTGGCCAGGTGGACTCTGTCCTCACGGGGAAGGGAGGATTCAGATAGTTGTATGTCAGGAGGTCGTGCATGCAGCTGTGTGTTGTTTTTGAGTGTTTGGATGGACTGATGAATGATTTTAGTATGGATGTGTTTCTGGAGACTGGTTTGGGGTGGGCAGGGTGTGAGAGAGAATAGTATTTGTGTATGGTGTCGTGTACTGGGTGTTGTTTTGATGTTCCTTGGCATGTATGGGTGTTGTGCCATGTAATGTAGTGGATGGTGTGGGTTTGTGGAGGCTGCAGCAAGTGTTTGTGTGCCTCTCATGTCAAAATGATCCTTGATTTTGAGGACATTGGTTTCATGGTGTAGGTGGTCTGTAGGTGTGGTAGCTGTGCAGCCTGTGATTGTCTTTAGGGCTCTGTTCTGTATGGTCTGAAGGGTGTTGAGATGAGTCTCAGTGAGGTTTGAGGCCCAGGCAGGGCTTGCATAAATACTGTATGTGTGTACAATGTTAGACTCCCCATCTCCATCCAAGCTACAATATAACATTGCTTGCAGGGTGGTTTGCGTCCTGTATGTGAGTTCATGACCTTCAATTTCTCCATGCAAGCCATTGACCATGTTATTAACTCAGCCTCTAAGACCTTCTACATGTCAGCTGGAATGGTAAGTCATAGGACATTAATTTTGTTCTGTACAATATCACCTTCATCAAGATATTTACTGTAAGATGGATTTTTGTTTATTTTACCTTTTATAGCTTTGGAGGTAAAATAATAGCCTGTGATACAATGTAAACCATATATCAAAAAAGCATCCTCAGCTGTAGCCAATATCATCATATTTTAGAATGTATTAATTCTGTTACAGCTGCATGTACCCATTGTGTTCCGTGGGCCTAATGGTTCAGCAGCTGGAGTTGGTGCCCAGCATTCACAGTGCTTTGGAGCCTGGTACTCTCACTGTCCAGGTCTCAAGGTAGGATCCTGTGTCTGTGTCTTTGTTCCTGAAATCACTTCCCTTTTCAGTGGTCTATGTTCCCACAGATTCACCTTAGTTCTATGTAGCATTGTCAAATTTGAAGTTTACTGTATCTCTCTGTCTTTTCTTTGAAATTTTTTCACATATTCTTACTTTGATGTATTGTACAGTACTGTAATACAAACCTGAGTTAGTGGCAGTAGAAGAGCATTACTGTTTGAATTTTGAGTGATAGGGCCATTATGCTGTGCATAGATAAACTGTCTTAGACGTGAGATATCATGTAAAAAATATTTATATGAAATTTATATTTCACCTCACAGGTTGTGTCACCTTATTCTTCTGAAGATTGTCGTGGGCTAATGAAGGCAGCTATTCGGGACTCAGATCCTGTTGTGGTGTTGGAAAATGAGCTCATGTATGGTACTGCTTTTGAAGTTTCTGATGAGGTGTTGTCTAAAGACTTTGTCATTCCCATTGGCAAGGCTAAGATTGAACGTGAAGGTGAGGTTCATTATCATATGTAGGATCTTCATTGACAATATTTGTTTATGTTAATTTAATTGAATTTTAGATAGCCTGCTACCTCAAATAACAAGCAATCTCAGAATGGCTACTCGGCCCTTATCAGTGCTTGAGTCAAGTTTTAAAATCCCAATGCCTCACTGGAGAAGGTTTATTTTTACTGTATCCCATTACATTTGATACTAACGGGTTTTGGGTCACTTTAACAATAGAACACAAGACATATTGTACAACTTTATATTAGTTGTGTTCAGAAGTCATGTAGTTTTTAAATGTAGATTTTATTCCCACATAAGGAGGTGCTGCAACTCCGCATAGCAACACAAGAGATTCTAGCCAGTTGATCATGACGGTATTTTATTTCATTACCTTTTTAAACTTTTTAGGGCAACACATCACACTGGTAGCACACTCACGGGCAGTGCAGTTGGCTCTAGAGGCTGCAGGAGCTCTTGCAGGGGAAGGAGTGGAATGTGAAGTGATCAACTTGCGTTCCCTGCGCCCACTTGATGAGGAAGCCATTGTTCGCTCAGTCACTAAAACCCGCAACCTGGTTACTGTTGAGCAGGGGTGGCCTCAGTCTGGGATTGGATCAGAGATCTGTGCCAGAATTGTTGAAAGTAAGTACTGTATTGATGAAGGGCAGAACAGGTTCTTCTTTGCACTTTTGTACATACAAATGGTCTTGATAGTGATGATGTAATTTAAGTACCGTAAATGTTAACCATTGGAGAAATATGCTGTGGTTTGGTGTTAATGTTATGATGATGCTGTAACTTTCTTAACACATGCCTATTTTTTTGGGACAGGTCCTGCTTTCCACTATTTGGAGTCACCTGTGGTGCGAGTAACGGGTGTAGATGTACCCATGCCCTATGCCCGTAGTCTGGAGGTAGCCTGTATCCCTCAGCAACATGATGTGGTAAAGGCTGTTAAAAAAGTCCTTAAGATCCAGTAAATTAGGCACAAACATCTTTAAGGTTTGTATTATGAAAAATGGAAATCCTGAATAGAGAGAGAAAGTGAGAGAGAGAGAGAGAGACTGGTCACAATCCTTGTAAGAACTTAAGAGTTCATTACTGTGATGGTGTGTGTGGTCATGCTCAATAGCCATGCTACTTTTTCCGGGTAACATTTTACCACTGGTTGTCTAGAGCATTTTTATTTCATGTCATAGGCCTATGCCTTAATGTTACATCAAATTTTTCTAGACAGTTTGAAAGATTTGTAATTCAGTAACTGTTACAAACATTCGGTGATTCTTAGCCAAGGAACTTAGATGATCACCTGAGGGCTAACATGCAGTACATTCTGGAAGTGTTAATTTTATACAAGATTTCTTCATTTGTTACACGTTTATGTGAAACTACACACTAGTTAAATATTATTAATCCAACCACATTTGAAACTTTATATACCCAGTTCAGTACTTGAAACCCACACACGAGTCACCCAATAATCAGACCACATGCTCCTCAACACTTTATTAGTGTACACATCCTGAGCTACATATTATCATCAAGTTTTCATTTAATGTCAGATTATGTTGTACTTATGAAGTTTTGTGATTGACAATATGCTTCCCAGTAACCCCATCCATCACCTGTGCCTCAACAGTGCCCAGTGTTGTCAAATCTCTAACACAGGGCCTTCACTCCTTTCTTGGCCTACCTGGCGGGCGGTGACCAGACACAATTGAAATATCAGACTTTGTTGGGTATTATCATGTAAGACTTTTGATTTGTTATTGTATGAGTTTATTTATTAATTTTGATGTGCAATAAGTTTTTGCATCAGGAGAAGTGATAGAATCATATGTAGACAAGCAAAATAATTGTTGTCAAGTATTTTGATTTGTTACATGTAAATATCATGATTTTCGTTCATCTTGCTTCTATATTTTCTTCTGAGTTTGAGATTCCTTAAGAATATTCCTGCTCCTGTGTCAGATATCTCTGGATCCTTAATATATACATTTACAGTATAGAATATGTTTCCAAACAAGGTTTAAACGTTGTTACCCCTAGGTCGGCGAGGACATCGGTAACTAAGTACAGTAATCCTAGAAAAATGACAAAACGAGAGTCCAACTTACATTGTTCTGTGATACAGTGGGTAGCATGTTTAATGAGCACTAAACATCATCCAAAAAATACACCATTGGCAGCAGGTGGGTAAATGACATATAAACCTAAATAAATTTAACCCATGGCAACTGCTAATCAGTCTCTCACTCTCTAGGGTGCTCACATTAAAACTATAAGTAATTATATAGATCTGGCATAAATGTTTGAAAGTCATTGGGATAATGTCTCACCCTAAATTTGTGCTTGATTTAAGAATTAAGGTACCGGTAAGTGGAGAGGGTAGCAGAGTCCACTTTTTTGCCATTTTGCCCAAGATACAAAAGATACTTGTATTTTTAATTTCATACAGATGAAGCAGTTACATTAATGTTGAATTACATACTATTGGTCAATGGTATGGTTGGTCACCACACACTCATTCACTTAGAATGGTTGTATGTAGTGGTTTTTACTACAGTACTGTATAATGAAATGGTTGAAATATTACTCATTTGTCTGCCAGCCTTTCCTCCTCTGTTATGAATATGGTGAGAGTAAAGTATGATTTATTGTTATGAATTTGTTGTTATATGATGCAACCACTCACACTTAGTAGTGTATAACATTTTCATTACAGCCACTGAGGCATTATGTTACATGTATATACATATAAATACGTTATGAATTATCTGTTTATAAAATATAAGTGTACATAAATATACAGAATTTAGACTTAAAATTTCCATCTGCGTACAGTAACCCCTTGGATTAATGATTTTCACTTTGGAGAGTACAGTATTCAAGTATTAACCAGGGTGCTTCTGGGAATAATTGAGTTATTGATAATAGAGTTCCTATATAACTGTTTCATCTGTTTTCATCATGAATTGGTGGTCTGTGGGTTAGAGCATCTGAGTGGAGGTCTTGCCTTTGGCTATCATGATTGGGTTTGAGGTTCTATTAGGTACTCAGAAATACCACCACTGGGAAGGTGTTGTCCTCTCATCCCCAACACTTTTGAGTGGGTAATATGGGACATGAATGTTACGTTTGTCTTCCCCTCATTGCCTTTAGCACTTCACCCGACCTTTTTTTATATTTGTCAGTGGATCCCAAATCATTTAGTTTCCCTCTTTACCTAACAAGTTGCCCTCTTTCTTCCATTACTCCTTCCATACATTCACTTAGTCTGGACTTTAATCTTTAATCTTGCTAAAGGCCTGTATACTCAAGCGGGGATGTCTGGCTGGCAGTGCGGTCGACGGGCAAATTCTATTGGTCATGCCCGTGAATGTTGTCCACATGGCAGACGGACCTGCCCGACGCTGCCAGTAGGAGGTTGAGTGCGGTACATAAAAGCTGTATCAATTTAATTGTTAGTGGTTTAGACCAGCAGATGCCAAGTGGCTCACTGTACAAGTCTTGGGTATACTGTATATCACAAAAACTGAGAAGTGCACATATGTCCACATGATACTCACAATTTTCATATACTCCATCTATACTTCCAACTTTTTTCAGTCCTTCAGTTTGTTACAGAACTTTCAATCATCGTTGTTTTTATCCCAATTTGTCTGTTTTTAGGGCACATGCACAAACCAGCTTATACTTTACCATCCCAGTGTTTCCTGTGATCCACACTATCATGGAACCCTTCCAAAGTTCCAACCATGGCTATTGACTCCCTTCCACACCCTCTTTGCACTTCATATCTGCCCATATCACCCCTTTGTCCTAATAATGATCTGCAGTGTAATCATACAGCTTTTAGGGAATGCCTAGTGATTGTTTTAATATTAATAGATAGAAGGGTCTGAGAGCCGTTGACCTGGGCTTTTTCAGGAATAGGTGTAAATGTCTCCTGCATAACATAGTGACCCCCAGTCCCTGTCACCCATTAAACAAAAGAGACAAGGATAGGGATAAGTGGAAGAGACTCCTCTAATGTCTATCCCCATCAATGGGATCCACAGAAGTAGAATAGAAAACTATGATGATGAATAGATGGTGGGGGGGATCCTACAAATAGTTTCCCTAGGATAAACAAGCAGGTAAGTACAGTACTGTGATGTATTTTTGCATGTTGGATATGAGGGGAGGGGGTTTATCAATTGAGTAAAATTGCTTGGCACTTATAAATGAGTCAGACATTTTTTATGAGCAGCATGGTTATATGATGATTACTTACTGCAAGTACTGTACTATACAGTATTTCCATCGTTATGACTTGTACACTGCATAACATAACCTTTGATGCAACATAGGATAGAAAAAGGCTACTTTTAACACATTTTTTTTACACAGTTTACATTACCATCAAACATTGGCATACAAAACAGCTACCTACTGGAGTGATCTCCTTGGCACAGTTTCTCCGAGCGGTAAGTTGGCCTGCAGAATCTTACCAAGATGCAACAAACATTAAAGGCGGATATGTTAGCGTTATCAGTTTCCTATTGGTTACTGAATATTAATGATTTAACTTAGCTGAATTCTGAGTCTAAGATTACTGTAATCGCAACGTTCAAGAATTCGCACAAATACAGACCACTCATAATACAGGGTTGTGGCGCCAGGCCTTAGGACAAGTAAATTATATACTGTAGTGCTGATAGTGAAGTCACATAGCATTATTCTAATAGGACATAAGAAATGAATTACATATTAACACAAAAGCCTGTATATCTACAGTTTGATGGTTCTTTTATTACTGTACACCATGAAAATGTTATTCCCATAGTGTGTGTGTGTGTGAAATTAGCAAGTTTTATTATTTTGATAGTGTGATTGTTATAGGTAATGTGTTCTCAATGAGTGTTGAAGTCTAAAATAAACACATCAAAATACCACTGATCACCTCTTTGGGAATTAACTTTTTAAAGGAAATTTTCCACCAAGGTAACATTCACAACCATGTACAGTACTGTATTTTCATTTTGCTACTGGTTTTCTAAATGGAAGGTGCCATTAGATACATGAACCTCATTCTCATTATCTTGCTTTTCCTCCATTTTTTTATATAAAAGTGTTAGAATTGTTCAGATAACATACACTTGTATTTACAGCTGTAGGAGGATAATATTGTCTGCGATGATGTGGGTAATACTTCAAGGATTTGGTTGCTTTTTCTGTCCCAAGCAACTCCCGTTAAAGTTTTTACAGGAACATTCTTAAAACCTTTCCTTTTATTTCTCTTATTTTCTTCTTCCTCTCCATCCTTTCTCTATCCGATTTTCCTTCAAAATACTGTACAGGGTTTTCCAGTGCAGTCTTATTTTTTACCCTTCATTTCATCTGATACTGTGTTTGTGTGCACCTCTGACACTGTCAGCTGAAGTGTTACGGGGCACAACTGTGGCATGTGAAATTGATCACAGTGCTGTACAATGGTTTCAGCTAATCAGTTGTGTGCAATTGATGACTGTGTACAGTATATCTAATGTGTTTTGTGCTGGTGTGTTGTGTTCAGCTGTTGTGTATAACATTTGGGTTGTAAGGAACTTATGTATTTTGTAGTCTAAAGGTAATGTGTTGTGTATAGTGTATGTTTTGGGTTTTGCTGATGTGTTATGAGTAAGTGATGTACAGTACTGTGTTATCTGTAGTTCTAATCACACGTGGAGATGGTGTGCTTAATACATGCGTGTATCTAAAGGGGGTTGTTGTTAGTGGTGATGTGGGCAGTACTTAAAGGGTTTTGGTAACCATTTGGACCCTTTCAGTTTTTCAGCTGTCCTTTCTTTCCTTCTACAGTATTATTTTTGTGCTGGCTCTCCCACCTCTTTATCTCTTTTTCCTTCGTGCTACAGGGTTTTCCAGACCGAACACAGTATTCTTTCTTCCTCTTCAATTCATTTACATGTGTCATTTTTGTTTTATAATTTATTAACTAAGTACAGTGCTATTATATGATATTTTGTTAGTAATAAACTTCGTGACATAATACTGTTTCAGGTGTTGCTGATATGAATAGAGTAAGCCTGGAGTGATGAACATACAATAATTATAGTACAGTATAGGTCAATTAAGAGTGCATCACATATTCATCACTGGGAAGTTACTCTGGTGATGGTTTGTGTGACATGTGTAGAGTAAATTTAATGATAAATCAATGGAATAGCATTTCAAAAAGAGCTTAACTGCCCTTCCTAGGAAAATTGTCTTTCGAACATGAGAGTTTATTATTAGTGTCTTCATTGTAGATATGGCCCATATCTAATATGAAGACACTAACCATAATCCATACTTTATTGTGTTGAGTTGAATGTGTTGCTAAGGATTCATTGTGAGTTTGTTTTGGTGGATCATGCCGAGCTGAATGTGTTGTACCTTGTGTTTAGTTAACTGCATTGTGAAAGGTTTGTGATATGAGTGTGGGGATGACATTGTATTATGGAGTTGACTGTTGAGTGTGCAGACGACAGTTTAGTGTGGAGTTGACAGTGAAGAGGGTTTGGCAATATTGTATTGTGTGGGTTGGACAGTGAGGTGTGGGGTTGCAGCGTAATGTAGTGTGGGGTATAATAAGGAGTAGTTTGGATATGACCTTGAAATGGGGATTTGAATGTGAAAAGTGGGATTGACTTCATAGTGTTCAAGTTTGATGGGTTAACAGTGTAATCTAGAGTTGACATTTAACTATTGTATATGGTAAACATTGTTGTGGGAGCAGGGGTAAAATGACAGCAGCTGGCATGGAGTTAGAGTGGCTGCAGAGCAAGGTGGCCCCCGCTCTCTCAACACCAGCACAGAGTCAGCCTAAATAATAGTAGCCTACATTCAGTTTCCTACAATTACCTAATATTGCAAATAAGTGATATTACAAATAAAAGTTTGCCAATGTTTGGCTTGGTAACATTTAACTCTGTTGACAACATAGAAAATCACTGCATTTAGACTGCGTAGTCACACTTATCATTTTGTAAGTTTTGATTGCACGAATATTTCAACTGTAACATTAAACCACTTATAAGCTATGGATACAGTTCCCTATGAAATAATACAGCGGAAACCTTCAGTGGCGTGTTTCTCCTTTAGCACTGTGTGAACTAGACAAGGATGTGTGACACTCGTGGAAAGGTCACTACACTCTAGTCTGGATGGGATCGTGCTACCCAGAGAAAGTTGCCATACACACCCCTAATGGACTCACACTACCTACACCATTATATTCCACAATTACAATAGCACAGTTTTTACCACATAATTATGTAACAAGGACTCCGTTAGAGTTATACAGCTTCATATTATACTTACACCTTACATACAGTAAATAGTAATATCACAAACACATCAATTTAAATTTATCATAACATTAAACATAACAAGCAACATACAAGGGTAATATATATGATATTTACTATGTATTAATAACATTCAGTCTTTTTCAACTACTGCAAAACTGCTACGATAATATTGTTGACGGTACTGAGGTTCCCCCTTATAAAAAACCTAACCATGTCTATTGTGTACTTGTATATACAGTCCTGCCTCCACTTGTGCCTTTCAAATTGTAAGTTGACAGGAGAATCACTAGGACACAAATTCGTAACTTTAATATTGTACACTAAAATCCCCCCCAGCAAACCATCCACGAATGCATGAATGAAACTCGTCCATATCATTGTAAAGTATCCAGATGAGACAACGTGACTGATCTCTGTCAACAGGAAACTCGAGTGTAACAGACGCACACTGTGGCTGGTTAGTGGAGTTTTAAGGACTTTGATGCGCGATAATGTAATTTGCGATAGTGATGGTGTGCGCGTTAATTGTGAGTGAGTGAGAAGCAAGTATTGGTCCCACTCACAGCTAAACGCATACACGCCTTCCTTAATTTTTAGCCAACCTCTGCATTGTTGTCAAGTGAGGTATAGTCGGCATCAATATGCTTCAGGTTTAGATGCATGAAGAGCAGTATAACTGATGATCAAAGGTTGAAAGAAATTAAGTTGTTGCCATTCTGCATCACTTAATTATGAGGCAATTAAACCGTGTTACAAGTAGGAGTAACCTAACATACTTTTGACACTCAGTTATGTTTGTGTTGGGTAAATGATGTGTATGTATGTTTAAATTATGCATTCTCAGTGCATGCTGTTTGGGATAAACAAATAGTTGCAATATCATGTAAATGAAATGTATGTAAAAGGAAAATGGTCTTGTGAAAGCATCGGATATACTATACTAGTATTGGTTATATAAATGTATACATGTACACCTCTCTTCTAATCTTAGTTGTCTAAAACACTTATAAATAGACCTTCATTGTACAATACCTAAAACTATTTTCATGTTCCCACAGAGGAGCAAAGCATATAGTTTCAGGTGAATAAATATATACTTTCTTCATATATCAACTTACGCCTACAAAATTTCGTCAGATATTATATTCTGATCACGAGCGAGTTACGGTTGTGGTTCTTATGATATAAGGAACTTGTACTGTGTTGTGTGGGTACTAAACACCGCACCACCCCTGCACTCACAGATACAATCATGTCACAGTTAATAACATCTAAAGTATATAAATTGACTTAAAAGCAGCATTGAATTGCACTAAGCAACACATTGGTGTGCGCGAGTCACAGACGGGACGCAGAAGGTACAGAAGCAGAAACCGAATGCACGGCGAATGAAAGGAAAACAACGTCAGAGAATGTGGCAATTCTCAAGATGGGCCAATCTCCTCCAGTGAGTTGGTCTAAACACCTCCAGGGTGTTGTTGCTTGGCTGGGTTCGGCGATGTTGTTGAAAAATTCTCGTGTTTGTCTGCCTGCTATCTGGTTGACCGGGAGGTGGGGAGGGAGAGATGGTTAAAGGAAGTTGATATAGAAAACATCCATGAAAGATGCTGAAGAAAGAAGGGATAAATAGGAAACAATTTAATTTTTAATCTTTTAGAAATAAGAAATTTCTGATTATAACAAACAATTAGTTCATTATTAGAGTTGATAGATACAAGGAAGAGAACGGTGAAAAATCTAAAAATATCGTACTTGAGAAGAATATGGAGTTCAGAATATGAAGGAGACTGGCAGCGTAGTGCATCGAACACCAGACTAAAGATAATATGATGAAAAAAGTACAGGAAACATTTAGGGAGGAGAGGAGTGAGGTAGCATGCATCGGGAGTTAAGATAATATGATGAAAAGAGTACAGGAAACATATAGGGAGGAGAGGAGTGAGGTAGCATGCATGGGGAGTTAGATGTGGCGTACAGTACAAGAATAAGATAGTGAGTGCCTACAGGTGCAGCCAATGGCCCCAGTCCAAGCAGGGGGCCTCTCCTGTCTGCAATACTTTTTGGTGTTCTTCCTCCGGCGTGATGCTCAACAGCAATTTCTGTAAACAAAACACGTACACTGTCATTGCCACACACAACACAATGCGTACACTGTCATTGCCACACACAACACAACACGTACACACTGTCATTGCCACACAACACAATGCGTACACTGTCATTGCCACACAACACAACACGTATACACACTGTCATTGCCACACAACACAACACAATACGTACAGTCATTGCCACACAGATAATCAAAATCATCAGTCATTATAAACCCCACTGCGAGATGAAGGTGTTAAGTTTTAATCTTCGTTCAGTGTGTACAGTATGTTTTTGATTATCGATAATCCATTCACAGGCGTCTATAATAATAATAAAAAAAAAACAGTACGCATAATTGGTTTCAAAGTTTTCATTTACAACTTGAATGTTACCGAAAAATCCATATCCTGTCTTAGTTCGGAATGAGCGTTAGGGTTGTTGATATAAAGGGTTGTATAATTATATAGGGTTGATGGATGAGTTCAATATTATAAAATAAGAGTAGTAGTCAATGGGTAAGGGTTGGGGGCTGTGGTAATGTTGGTTTATAATTATGTATGTATATATAGAGTTATAATAGAAGGTATCATTGCATCTCGTGCCATTATGCTACTGATATAATTCGTTGGTCCATTTAGAGATTATCCACAAATGTGAAAGTGAGTGACGTTACGAAATTATTCTCAAGAAGGTAGAGCCAAGTAATCGAGGTAGAATCGGCATTTCTTTATATATTATCACAATCAATGACATGAAAGTTCCATAGAGGGGGAATCTGTGTGTAGAAATTATTATATATACCGTACTAATGTCTATATAAATATTATATCTCATGTTCTCACACACAGATACACACACACATGCACACTCAAGAGTATACACAATTAAGCCTCTCAGAGTATGCCTGTTTGTCAGTTCTTACCACATTAGTATTTTGGCTGTACACACAAACAAACGCTAATCCTATGAACAAACAAGACACATCTATCATCCTGAATGAGTTATACTACTGTGGAGCGTATATAATTATCATCTCTCTTAGATATGAAAGCACAAGTAAACACACAACCACTCATAAGAAGTCTCTCTCTCTCTCTCTCTCTCTCTCTCTCTCTCTCTCTCACACACACACACACACACACACACAGTTAATTATATCAGAATAAAACTAGATATGAAAACAGGAAAACACGTAAATAGCCCATTTTCCTTTATGCTACAATTACACACACACACCTACACCCACCTGTTTGAAGGACGATCCCTTTTGCCTGCAGACAGAGATAACCATCCAGAGTGGTATCATGAGCATTGAGGAACATGTGACGAGCCAACCCACAGCTTCAGCCCAGCCAGGGTACTTGTATGGGGAGGGACCGTGGTACTCTAGTTTCCCTCTCAGCTGACCGTGTAGACCAATTAGGATCTGTTGGTTCAAGGTGTGGGAGGTGGAGGGGGGGGGATGTTTGTTTATATGAGTTTATATGAGTGCATGGGAGAAAAGAGAGAGAGATGCATGAGTGGTAGAGGGAATGAGGGAGCGAGAGGGCATGGGAGAAAGGAGAGAGAGGTGAGTGGCATAGGGAAGGAAATCAGCACAGCACTCCAATTCATCAAACGAGTACGTATAGTTAGTTGGATACATGAATGGATGGTACAGCCCAAGTGAAAGATGGTCAATTTCTCCTAATATCAAGTTCCTTAGTGCCAAATAGGAGACATCAGGGGCAGAAGGCAGTATTGAGGATGGTAACAAAAAGCAAGTACCTGATAATAGACACTGGTTACTCAAATGGGACAAGTATCTTTCACCTGCTGGGTTGTACCACCCATTTCTGTGTTTAACTGTACAGTATCCCCTTAATATTAATTGTGGTCTCACCGTGATGAGGATGATGAGAGGCGATATAAACTTCCAACACACCGTCCAGTACAACATTGGTCTGAAGCCTAACATGTGTTGAATGTCGGCGCTAAACCTCCGCAGACCTGACCACCAAGAAAATAAAGACGGAATTAATACGAGGGTGGTATAAGCCAAGGCCATTGATTTATACTTTAAACACTAAAATAATACACCATTCATATTAATCTACGAGTAAAATCTATTATTTATACCTTAAACACTAACATTTTAATATTACACCGTTACCTTAAGGGGGTGTGGGAAAAGGGTGACAGGCTTGGGGGGAGTTTAGGGGGGTGCAGGAGTAGGGAACAATCTTGGGGGGGGGGGGGGGTTGAGGGGTGCGGGAGTAGGGGGACAGGCTTGGGGGGAGGGGTTAGAGGGGTGCGGGAATAAGTTACAGGCTTTCTACCCACCCCAAGCTATATGTCCCCCTATTCCTGCATCCCCCAACCCCCCTCAAAGCCTGTCCCCTACTCCTGCACCCCCTTAAATAAGCCAATAAGTACTCTCACCATAGAACCAGGACACGGCCACAGCCTCGAATAGGGCCGAGCATAGGAGTGAAATGCCAGCAGCGTAGTTGTCAAGCCAGTGGAAAACATACATCCCTCCCTGCATACAGACAATTCCAGCAGTAATTATTAGCATCAGTATTCATTATCACCATTGTCTGTATTATCATCATTATATACATCAAAATCGTCAACAATATCATCATCACCATCCAAATACTATCCATCACCACTACCAAATTATCGTACGTCACTATCATCACCATTACTATCATCATCACCATCACTATCATCACGATCACCATCACTATCATCACCATCATCGTCTCACCTGGCAGAAGTTGATGATGGAGACGAGGAAAGACGATCCTACCACGAGTGCAGTGAACAGTTCCCTCCTGATCGTCTTTCGTCCAAATGTCCTCCTCAGTTCGTCCATCATCCCAGTTATCACACACTCCAGCCCGCCCATCTGACGAAAGGGGGGGCGGGAGGTTAGTGGGGGTGGGGGGGAGGTGGAGTTACAGGGGGGTGGGGTGGGGGGGAAGTGGAGTTACAGGGTGGGGGGTGGGGGGGAAGTGGAGTTACAGGGTGGGTGGTAGGGTATGTTTGTTGAGGATGTTAGGGGGACGAGGGATCAGTTGGGGTAGGGGTGGACATACAGGGTGGGTGTTTGGGTGGGTCTGTGGGTGGTGGGATATGTTGAGGATGTTGTGGGAGCGTTGGGTGGTGGTGGTGGGGGGGGGGCAGTGAAGAATAGGGGTACGGCAGTGGTGGAGGGTAAAAGACAAAGGAGATGATTGAGAGAATGAGTGAGTGGGAGCTGGGATAGGTTAGGGTGATGGTGGTGGTGGTAGGGGAGTAGGGAGTACATGCATATGTTTGTTGGGGATGTGGAGGAGAGTGGAAAGGACAATAATTGGGGTGAGAGAGTTGATGTTGCTTTCTTTTCGTGGAGGGCGGGAGAGAAGAATGAGATAAGGCTATGGAAACAAAACAAAATATGAATATACTCTATCACTACCTTCCTAATCACCTACTAATCTTCCCTTTACCTCCCATACCTTTAATTAAAATAAAAGAGAAGGAAAGGAAGGATGTTATTTATGATCGAAGATTGAAATAACCCAAAGAGAAAGGAGGGAAAATAAGGAAGGTGCCATGGAAGGGAAGAAGGAGAGAGAAGATTATCATTAGAGCTATACTAGGAAGGGAAGGTGACTCACATGAGGGAGGAAGAAAATGAAGGAAGGAAGGAAGGAGGAATAAGAAGGGAAGGGAGAGAGTATTTAGGGTAAACGGAGGAATACAAGGAACAAAGAGGGAGGGAGAGGGCAGTGTGTAATGATAGTGTTTACCAGTCTGAGTAATTTGTGCTATAACTGACCATAAATCACATCTTATTAGAATCTAAATTGGCAATATGGGTGGGTGAGTATGGGTGGGTGAGTATGGGTGGGTGAGTATGAGTAAATATAGGGGGACGCTTATGTGGGTTAATGAGGGTGAATGTAGGTGGGTGACTTTGGACTAGTTCGAGTGAATTAGAATCACCCTGGGCTATTGGAGTGTAAAGACAAGTCGCTCACTTATCTACAACTAACATAAACAAAAAAATTCCAGATCACCAAACTTGACTGGCGTAGCTGAGGGGAACAAGAAGAACCGAACCTGTGACCCCCCAAGAAAATCCTGAGGCTCGCCAAGTAACCCTAGGATTAATGTTATAACAATATAAATTACCTGTAAGTATTGTACATGTATTTCCGGGTCTCCTGGTATTAACTCTCTCTTGAATTAGTGCTATCTTTTATGGTTAATAATTACAGATAGAGAGAGGTGATATTAGAAGCATTATATTGATCGTATGTTGTACAGTAAGTATGCAAGATATTAGTGTGTTCTCTTTCATGAGTAATTACAAATGTAGAAAGTTGGAATAAAAAACATTATATCTATTATTTGTTGTGCAGTACGTGGGTTTGGTATTAGTGTATATATTCTTCCAATGACACCCCAGCATGTGCCATCATAACAATATTCCTTCCTTTCCCTTTTCACATCCACTGCCATCATAACAAGTCCCTTTCCTTAATCCCTTAAGCTAAAATCTCCTGTCAAGTGCCATCATAATAATATCCCTCTCATTCCTTTATCAATTATTATCCTCTGCCAGAAGCTCCTGTATAGAAAGTGTCACAACAGTATACATCCCTTTCCTTCCTTATCACTTCCCACTCCCAAATGTTCACTCCATAGAAAGTGCCACAACAGTAACATCCCTTTCCTCCCTTATCACTTCCCACTCCCAAATGCTCACCCCAGAGTCGAGGCCGAGGGCGATCAACATGAGGAAGAAGAGACACGACCAGAACTGTGAGCCAGGCAGCGTCGCCACCGCCTCGGGGTACACTTGGAACACCAGCCCAGGTCCTGTTGTAAACCATCACAACAAACAACAACATCTTAGATAATTATACTCTCTCTTTATTATTTTTTTAATGGGGCGAAAACACACACACACACACACACACGCACACACACACACACACACATACACACACACACACACACACACACACACACACACACACACACACACCACACCACACCACACCACACACACACACACACACACACACACACACACACACACACACACACGCTTAAAATAATATTATGCGGTAAGATATAAGTACTACATTGGCTTGAAATATATGAACAGCTGCTTCGTAAGTTCGTGTACACAATATAAATAAGAATATATGCGAGAAAGTGAATGTAATAATACACAAGTTTGAAAATACTGTATAGGTAGCTCTCCACTTTACCATCCGTGGCGACGTTTCTAATCTGTGTCTTCTGTTTGAACGCCATGTAGCCCAGGTAGGTGAAGATGACCAGGCCTGAATAGAAGCTGGTGAAGGCGTTGACGAGACTGGTGATGAGACAGTCCCGGTAGCAGTTGTTGTTGAATTGGTTGTAGGAGGCGTAGGAGAGGTGCACCCCGAACCCTGCCCCCACTGAGAAGAACACCTGCACTGCTGCCTCGTACCACACCTGTCACCAGATGTGTGTGTGTGTGTGTGTGAAGGAAGTAAGGTGAGGTGCATGAGGCGGACACTTTGAGACACGAAAGGTTTTTGTATATTTAATAAGAGGTTTTGAGTGAAGGTAGCAATTAAAGTTAAAGATGCCGAGGATAACACTTCATATAATTATAATATTAGCTATTTTTAAATGGCATTAGGAGACTGTAAACCTCTGCCAAGGCTGAGTATCTCCTCCTCAAAAACTTACTTCTCACTAAAACGAATGAAAAGACAAATGGAGCGAAAGCATAACCTCTCTCCACCTTCGTTTTGAGGGACGTAGAAATACCTCCATGCAAAACACAACTTGTAAAATATTGAAGCCAACATTTGGGGATATTTTGATAAGCTACAACTCTGTCTTTGCTACGGGAATATGAAAGAATGAGACAAAATGGAACAACTGAAGTGATCACGATACCTGTGGGTTTGAGAGCTCTGAGATGGATGGTTTGATGTAATATAGGAGGCCGTCAGCAGCTCCAGGCAACAGGGCCCCTCGAATCAACAATAGTGTCAGGATAACATAGGGCATTGTAGCCGTCACCCACACTACCTTACCTGTAGAGACAATAAGTAAGCCGGGTTGTTTTTTTGTTACCAAGAAACACAGTATTATATCTTGTGTTGGAACCTAATTAAAAAAAAGCCATTAACATATTCCGCTACCAACACGTTTAGTATACAATCTTAAATGAAAACAGTAACAAAACGTTTAGTATATATTTAATTATAACCTTAAAAATCAACATTATCAAAAAGTTTACAATACAAGTTTACTGACCTGACGACTTTACGCCTTTGAAGAGCGAGAGGTAGAGGATGATGTAGGTAATGAGGCCACACACCACGAGGCCAGGTTGTGGAGGACCCAAATCATCAAAACCATCACTCTTATCCATCTGAAGCACCACGTAACTGAAGGGAGACGAAAAGGGGGTGATAGTGGTGGTGGTGAGTGAGAATTGTGGTGGTGGTGGTGGTAGTGGTGATGGGTGAGAATTGTGGTGTTGGTGGTGGTAGTGGTGGAGATAGTGGTGATGGTGAATGAGAATTGTGGTGGTGGTGGTGGTGGTGGTTGTAGTGATGGGTGAGAATTGTGGTGTTGGTTGTAGTGATGTGTGAGAATTGTGGTGTTGGTGGTGGTGGTGGTGGGTGATAATTGTGGTGGTGGTGGTGGTGGTGGGAGCTGAGTTGATTTTGAGGATAGTGATGAGTGAGTAGTAAGATGTGGTGACTGTTGTTGTACTCGGGTGTTTGTTGGTTATCGTGTTGGATGTGATGACAGATATACTTTGGTAGTGAATACAGAGATTGGGTGTGGTGATGACATTATAAAAATTCAGGAAATGGGTGAAAAAATTATGACATTGGGCAACTTTTATTCTCTCTCTCTCTCTATGTGTGGGTGTGAGTGTGTGTGTGTATGTATGTGTGTGTGTGTATGTGTGTGTATGTGTGTGTGTGTGTGTGTGTGTGCATGTGTGTGTGTGTCCCGGATCTCACTTGAAGTACTCCTCTGAGGGTGACATGAGGTTAGATATGTTTGGTCTGGGTTCCTGTGAGGTGATGCCGTCCCAGCAGTTTTCTGTGTTCCAGGTGTGGTTGCAGGAGGTCCAGGGCAACTCGTAGCTGAAGGAGGCGTAGACGAAGTGGATGGACCAGGCGATGATCACGTTGTAGTAGAAGCTCACGAAATAGGCCACCAGCACTGCGCAGTAGCCCACTCCTATAGACACATGCAAGTAGACACGAATGATGGGTGGGTTAGTGAGTGAAGGACAGGGGCAAGTACAGGAGCTATAGGTGATGTTGTGTGTGTGGAGGAGAGTATGAGAGAAGTTAGGGAAGAGTGACGAGGAATAGAGATGAACAGAAGTAGAGGAGGAAGAAGAGGATGATGAAATAGAGGAGGGAATAGTCAACTCATCAATAAATATATGAATGAATCAATCCGTTAATTAAGCAATCAGTCAATCGTGTTTGAAAGTTGGACATGCAGATTCCAGACAACCAGTGCATTAGTTGTAAGTGTTGAGGAACCATTATTGTGCACTGGTGTAAGATTTTCAGGATTTTCTATGTAATTTTAATGATGTCTGGGTCTCGTACAGTACCATCTCCAGCCATAGAAATATACGTCGTAAAACACACACACACACACAAACACACACACACACACACACACACACACACACACAAACAGACATTTTCTCTGTTTACCTGCCTGTCAATCTGCCTCTGTCTCTTTCTCTCACTTTCTCTCTCTTTCCCGGAAATCCTATCGAGGTTGAGTGCGTGGCAGCGTGACATGAGGTAACGAGGGGAATGACAGAATGAATAGAGAGTGATTACAAGGCTGCTGACAGAGGCTTGGTATTTCCCGTATGTTTGTGTGTACCCAGTCCCAGTGCCTCTGCTTCTTACACAGACTGACTGACTGACTGACTGGCTGCATGGCGGGAAAAATATTACGGTATGTCGTCGTATAAAGCAACTTCCATGCTGACTTTTCAACGGGGTCACATCGCCAATAGGAGTGATATATACTGTATATTTTTTTCCAATACCTCAGAGAAAGAGACGAGTGGTAATGACGAGTTTCTCAGTATCCAAATAGGGGATCTGACTTTGTAGGATATTTTTGAGGGTTACTGACGGACTCCTTTAAGGTGGTAATACTTTTTTGGTACATTGGAGTGCCTTAATTCCTCCAAAGTATGCCAGAAAATTGTTTAAGACGTTAGGGCCAGAAATTAATGGTGTTTACGTTAAAAAAAAAAAAAACTAATTGTATTGAAAGTAGAGTACTGCAATAAGGGGTGAGTGAATGGGTCAGGTTTGGGTCAGTAATGAGATAGTAGGGGTCGTGTGTGTTGGGGTTTATGGGGGTCATCAAAATAGTCAATCACATGACCTGACTTGTGTGACCTGAACCCCTGACTGACCTGAACCCCTGACTGACCTGACTTGTGTGACCTGAACCCCTGACTGACCTGACTTGTGTGACCTGAACCCCTGACTGACCTGACTTGTGTGACCTGAACCCCTGACTGACCTGACTTGTGTGACCTGAACCCCTGACTGACCTCATTCATCACACACCTTTATGGACCCTTTATGCGGTAATAATGTTGGTAAATCTGGAGCAACTGATTCCTCCAAACTATTACAAGCAACAGACCACCATTATTTTTGTTAATCTAGTCCCGTTTCCTGGCATACTTTGGAGGAATCAAGACGCTCTAATGAACCACCAAACAGACTATATAGTACCTCATTAAAAGAGGAAATATATGGGAGAACTCTTATTTTGTTTTTTTAGTTTAGTTTAGGAGGAATCAGTAGGACTCTGTTTCTAATGTACTATAAGGGATTCGGAAGATTTATTACTGATCTTACTAAGGTTACTGCTGTGTCCTCCAAACTATATAATTATAACGTATACAAGGCCATTAAACTTTTGTGGTGATTACTTTCTCCCAATAACGTATTATATTACTTGTGAAGAATAGGGTTCGAGATGATGATGATAATGATGATGATAATGATGAGGATGTTGCTAAAGATAATGATAATGATGATAATGATGATGATAATACTAATGATGATGATAATAATGATGTTGTTAAAGATAATGATGATGATAATGATGATAAACTTAAGGGGACTGTATATTTTTGGTACATTAGAGTGCCTTGATTCCTCCAAAGTATGTTAGGTAATTATATAGTCTTAGCAAACCATTAAAAACCACTGTGGAATTGTCTCCTTGTCTCCTCTCTCTCACTCTCTCACTCATTTGTCTCTCACTCACTCACTCACTCACCACTCTTGTCTCTCACTCACTCACTCACCCCCTTCGTCTCCCCTCACTCACTCACTCACTCACTCACCCTTTGCCTCCTCTGACTCCCTCTCACTCACTCGCCCCCTTCGTCTCCCTCTCACTCACTCACCCTTTTGTCTCCCTCTCTCTCACTCACTCGCCCCCTTCGTCTCCCCTCACTCACTCACCCCTTTGTCTCCCTCTCACTCACTCACTCGCCCCCTTCGTCTCCCCTCACTCACTCGCCCCCTTTGTCTCCCTCTCACTCGCCCCCTTCGTCCACTCTCACTCACTCGTATAGTCAACTCTTCTTGTCAATTGGATCCCGGTAATCTCAAGTGTCCCAGATCCATCCTTCACATCCAGGTCATTGTTTTGTTTATCTTGCTGAAGTGTTTGATGACGTTCGTAGAGGGACAGGGAGTGAGCGAATGACGTCAGTGAGCGTGTATGTGTGTGTTGTGGGAGGGGGGGGAGAGGTGATGAGTTAGGGGGGAGTGAGATTGTGTATGTGGGGAGTGGGGTGTGAGTGAGTGTGTGTGTGTGAGAGAGGAGGGTGAGTGAGTGTGTGTGTGTGGGAGGGAAGGTGTGTTAGTGAGTGGTGTGTGTGTGAGAGAGAGGGAAGTGTGTGTGTGTGTGTGTGTGGACAGTAGAGTACATGGCTGGGTGAAGAGGTGTGTGTGTGAGTGTGTGTGTGTTAGGTGAGAATAGTAGAGTGCATGCATGGTTGTGTGAGAAAGTGAGGAGTGAGTGGGTGCATGGATGAGGAAGAGATTATAATGAGTAGAAGAATATTTAAGGTGAGCACAACCAGTAAGTAGAATAAGTAAGTAAAACAATACACCCCGTACACTCTCCTTCATTCACCCACCCATCCCCCAACACACACAACAACAACAGCAACAACCACCACCAAATAAGCCACCGCAGTCAGTCACTCTTAGTCAGTGAGTGTGTCCTCTTGGTGTAGCACTTGTATTACCAATGGTCACTGACGTCACCTTGCATCATGAGCGTCGGTGCTGTTGTTTGTTATTGTTTTGTCTTTTCATCGGTTCCCTTGCTCTCAAACACAACAACGATTTTGGTATGATAGTTATAAGTACTCATTTCCCGAACACAATGATTGGGGTATAATTATATTACAGTTCTTTATAGGGTTTGAAATTTGCTGAAACTATATACTGGATTGTGTTTGTATGTATGTGTTGGATGATATCAATGGGTTGGTGGGGGTGCATCAAATATCTGAATAATAATGTTTAATTGAAGATTGTCTGTGAACTTGAGGATCAAAGTGGGACACAAATGCGTCACACATACGCCACAGCTTCAAATAATTTATAATTGTGGAATTTAAACGTTATTGATAATGTAGTATATTGCTTTCATTTAAATAGTGATGGTAGTTATAAGAGTTGGTAATAATGTATCTCTTCAATGTTGTTTTCATGATTTAGGAGCTATAATGACCTTTTTGATGATACATACATTCACACACACGAATACCACATGTACACAAACACACCAACATTCTACACACATAATTATTCTGGAATCTGTTTACACGTTCATAGAACAACTTTCACTAAGTACTGACCTCTGAAGAATGGGCAGATTTTCCATACTGTGATGGGCCCCTGGCGGTTGTACTGGCCCAACACCAACTCCATGAAGAAGAGAGGCAGCGCTCCGAATACTGTGATCAGGAAGTAGGGCAGAAGGAAGGCGCCTGAAGGAGGAAGGGAAGAAAAAAAGCAAATAAGTGGCGGTAATATTGAACTGGACCCTCATTATGCATTTGTACGATTAAATACTTATAATTATTACTATAAGTAAGCGGACAAGACCACGTGTGAGAACTAACCTCCACCGTTGCGGTAGCAGAGAAAGGGGAAGCGCCACACATTGGCCAAGTCGACAGCGAAGCCGATGATGGAGAGAAGGAAGTCCATGGACTTGCCCCATGACTCACGGCCGTCGTCGACCACCCCGGGACCCATGCCAGGGGGGCCGCAGACGGCCGCTGGGCCCCCGGACACTGTAGTTGGTGTGCGGGGGGCCACGGCAGCCACAGGCACACTCTCTCCTCCAGACGTCCCTCCGGTATCAGCGTCGGGGGCTGGTTTGACCAAGGGGGTGCTCTCGGGAGTAGTGGTGGGGGGCCCCCGGGGGAGGGGCAACACCCCTGCAATCCTCCGCTCACCTGCACAAAGACACAAACCACAATCAACATTGAACTCACCGCTCTCTCTCCCCTCACTCATCACTCATGTTATTATACGGTAATTATTATCACAGGTTCACAAGCGGTATTAACCATAAAATAATATTCCTCATGTGTTTGTATGTATGTGTGTGTGTGTGTACAACATAAAATGAGAATGAAATAATTATAATTCACGTAAGAAAGAAGTTAGTCTAGTCTTGTACAACAAGAGGTCCATCCTTGGTGGAGGTGAATATGGATGGATTGTGGACACAATACTTTAACATTCATACATCACTTTGATATCCTATTAGATTTGGGCTTAACACTACAATTTTTCAGAGTGTTCATCAATAATGCACACAACACTTTAACACGATACATTCATACATACATACATACATCACTTTGGTCCCACTACTCCATACAGGACCAACAACACTCTACACTCTACACGTTTCATCAGAGTCTTTATCAATAACTCACACACCCAAACTCGTACACTTCTACATTGACCTATATGTATTTTTTTCCTGTCAAATGATTCTGCAACTCTCACCTTCATGTTCGTCAACAACTTTGGAAGACATATGAGAGCAAGTGAGGCTGCCACCGAGATGTATTAGTAAATTTTATTATATGATGATGATAGCAGGGTAGATAAGGAGAAATGTAACGTAGTGAGTCTAATGCGTACGTATAGTAAGTAGTGATAAGGATGTGCAAGGCCGTGGGAAGAAAGACAGATGAGACAACAACAACAACAACAACAATAACAACAACAATGGAGGGAATCAACAGGAAAAACACATTGGCTTTATGAGGGAAGTTTTGTGTTGGTAATTCTGGAGCAACTGAATCCTCCAAACTATTCCAAGCAACAGAACACCATTATTTTTGCCCCTCTATTATTAGAGTTAGTTGATATTATTGGAGTTGGTTGGTATTATAAAAACAAAAATATATCGATCATGAATATAAATGATTGTCTCGACCCCAACACAACCATGAAGAGACAATGAAGTACGAACCCTACAACACACACACACACACACACACACACACACACACGGCACCTCCATTATTATGATGGAATGTGCGATGAAAGAAAGGCACAAAACCACTCAACATAAACGCACGCACGCCTGTACACACACATTCACCTAGAAGGGCATCCATGGTCATCAAATCATGGGCCATTCTAATAACGCACACACACAAACGAAAAAAAAAAAAAAAAAAAAAAAAAAAAAAAAAAAAAAACATTGCACGCCTTCCCCTCGATGACTGAGGCGTGGCGTGGCTTCCTATCTGCGTACTTCCATAATAAACAACCTTCACCTCCACCACCACCTCCACCTCCACCTCCACCACCACTACCGCCTCCATGCTATAATATACTGTACTCCTTTACCGTCTCGTCCTCATTGCCTTCCTTCCTTCTTCCTCCTTTATCATCTTACTGACTGTCCCTCTTTTCTTTCTATTTCCTTCCTTCTTTCTCCCCTCTTTTCTTTCTATTTCTTTCCTTCTTCCTCCTATATCAACTGTCCCTCTTTTCTGTTTATTTCCTTCCTTCTTCCTCCTTTATCAACTGTTCCCTCATTTCTTTCTATTTTCTTCCTGGTTCCTCTTATATCAACTGTTCCCTCATTTCTTTCTATTTCCTTCCTGCTTGCTGTCTCACCTCTCTATCACCTTTTTCTGGCGCTATATGACCTCACTGTCGCGGTGCCTAATATCAATCAATCAATGAATCAATCAACCAATCAATCAAACAACCAATCAACCAACCAATCAATCAATCAATCAATCAATCAATCAATCAATCAATCAATCAAACAATCAATCAATCAATCAATCAATCAAACAATCAATCAATCAATCAATCAACCAATCAACCAATCAATCAACCAATCAACCAACCAACCAATCAACCAACCACAATACGAGTCATTATTCTATAATTATACGAGGTCTTGTTTTTTCCACTATTTTTAATCCACCATCATCATCATTTTAAAACTCCAACTTCATCTTCCTTCACCATTTCTCTATCTTCTTCTCCTTCTTTAAAATCATCATCATCATCATCATCATCAAAATTTCACTCCACCTCCATCTCTTCTCCTTTTTTTTTACCTTCACCATCATCATAATCACCATCACCACCAAAACCTCATGCACTTCCACCACCACCTTCACCATCTCCATCATCCTCACTACCACCATCACCACCACCACTGTCTCCTCACTACCTTAACTAACTAACTAACTAACTATACAGACAATTAATCCCCACCTTTCCTTCACTAACTAACTAACTAACTAACTAACTATACAGACAATTAATCCCCACCTTTCCTTCACTAACTCTATAAGAACTAATTAATTGCAAGGTTTGAAAGAGTTAGTCGTAGAGCAGAAGTAGAGTTTTGTTTTTTATATTTTGCAGTTGATTGACATTAATTCTCTGCAGTTGATATATAAAATCTTAGCATTAATTAATTTACCAGCCGTCGATTGAGTAAGATATGAAATGAAAAAAAAAGGTTTGTATGAGAGAGAGCGAGGACTGAATAGGTACACACACACAGACAGACAGACACACACACACACACACACACACACACTCGGTTTTACCCCAAATCTAAGTGAGTAGGCTGCTGTGTTGTGTACTTAACCACGCACACATCTTAGGTGTAGCACGTACCAACTCGGAAGAAAAATGTATGAAAGACTGTATTTTTTTTTCATGTAGACATTGGTGTTTTTTGTTCACAGAGAGAGAGAGAGAGAGAGAGAGAGAGAGAGAGAGAGAGAGAGAGATGGAGAGATGCATGGGGGAAGGAAATGTGTGTGTGTGTGTGTGTGTGTGTGTGTTGTGAGTGTCTGATTGTGGCCCCCAGTCAATGGCACTGTGTGTGGTGCCAGTGAGATGCTACCCAGAACTCGTACACTCTCTCTCTCTCTCTCTCTCTCTCTCTCTCTCTCTCTCTCTCTCTCTCTCTCTCTCTCTCTCTCTCTCTCTCTCTCTCTCTCTCTCTCTCTCTCTGTGTGTGTGTGTGTGTGTGTGTGTGTGTAACAAGGCTATACTGACATACGTTTTTAATTTAAGGGTAATATGAAGTCCCGTCGCTCAAAAATATCTGAAGCCCTTAATACTTTTAGCGTAATGAAAGCGGAATATTGCCAATCATAATTCAAGAACAGAGCAGTTTTTCGTATAAGGCTGTACACAATGCTAACGTTGTCTGTACTTCACTTTTGCAGATTTATATTCCTTCACTTTCCTCTCTATATTTTCAAACCAGACCTACTCCATCCAGATTTGTAAGTTTCTTTTGACCCTCTGGTAACTAACTAACTGGAGGAGAATTTGATTTGGCTGGAGGTAAGAGGGATGATTAAAATTTTGTAATACCAATCTTGATAAACTAGTTCTGACATCAATCTTCCAACAAATTGTTCATAAAGACAGTGGTTAGACAAAACTTAAACTCCTGTAAGCTGTATAAGACAATGCTTAGATGAAACACTAAACAACCTCTTTGTAAAAATAGTGATTAGATGAAACGTTTATCTTCCTGCCCTTCTGTATGTTACCTGTCAGACGTTGCCTTTCCATGCCTTTCCGTATGCTACCTGTTAAAGTATCACTGTCTTGGATAATTAACAGGTACAGTTGCGAGCATATGAAACAGAATAGACACACTTTAAACGGACACCCTTTATCAAGCATAGAATAAGATACACCTGTCCTGTACATACAACGTCTCACCCTGTATACTCTATGTTCAATGTGTGTCTGTTTTATGTGTCCCCAACTATACAGCAACAGACTACATGTGACAAGAAACCAGACCAATGACTGTCAATTTATTCCAACTATTTTTCATTCCTCCACATCAAATAAAGATAAAGGTATGAATGACCACCAATGTAAACACGAAAGAAAACAACACACATCCAAATAGGTTGGTTCATGCATCAGTAAGTATAATTATATAGGGTAATGTTTTTTTACGTATCACTAAGTATATAATAATGATATACTGTAATAATAGGTTGGTAGTCGTTAATGGTACAGTTGGCCAGAGGAATTCTTACACATACAGGCTATAATATGGAAAGAGAAGGTCATTCATTATTCTGGAAGTACTGCAATGAATGTTCTACCAACAGACTCAGTGATTGCTAAATAACAAACCTAATAATAATGTTGTATTACAGTTACATAGTCTTACTGTACATTTTCTGTATGTTGTAAACCCTCGAAAACAACTACATGTGTACGAATTCTTGAGGCCAATAGTACAGTACAGTACAGTAGGCTACGCATCGGGTCAGCGTCAAGGGAGTAGCCTATTACACATGGGCCAAGTGGGGACATAAATTTAGTTTCTTCCTGTTTACTTATGCTCCCTTGAGATCCTTCACGCAACTACGCACATTTAGGTTACTCTCTCTCTCTCTCTCTCTCTCTCTCTCTCTCTCTCTCTCTCTCTCTCTCTCTCTCTTCTTCTTCTTCTTCTTCTTCTTTGGAAATTTGCTCTAGCATGGTTCATGAATTAATTCAGCAAACTAATACCTCTTGCTCACGTCACATGATACTCAATTATCATAATCTTTTGTATTATTCATATTTGCTACTACTCTTATTGTTATTGTTGCACTCTCCAATGCCAATGTTGCAAGGATATTTTACAGTCGCAGACAAAAGTTCCTTTGCATACTTGATAATTTCTTCCTTTACTGCCATTATGTTTTTATTGTTATTGTTCTGAAACTTACTGTATATATATCTTGATACCTGTGCTGGACAAATGATATGTGAAACTGGAAACTTAACCTAAGGTAACCTAATATAACCTAACCTAACCTAACCTATTGCATACATTTAGATATCTGTGCTGGACATATGGTACGACACCTAACCTAACCTAACCTAACCTAACCTATTGCATACTCCTTGATACTTGTGCTGGGCAAATGGTACAAAGTTGGAAAACCCTTTTAGTATTGTTTGTGTGTTTGGGTTCCATGGATGCATTAACTATGAACTGCATGGATACCAACTAGCCTGCAGCCCACTACCAATATAGGGAGTTTGAACAGTCCGGAATACGAAGCGTTTTATTTACTAGGTTTGTGGTGCCTATATGGACCTTTACACATATATAGCCTACGTAGCCACTGTATGTATGTACTGTACTGTACTTGTGTTTCGTTAGTGTGAATTGAATATTATACTCAGATAGTACAGTACACACACTAGGCAATGTGTGTGTGTGTGTGTGTGTGTGTGTGTGTGTGTGTGTGTGTGTGTGTTCCTTTTAGTGTGTGTGTGTGTGTGGGTGTTCCCTTTAGTGTGTGTGTGTGTGTGTGTGTGAGTGTGGGTGTTCCCTTTAGTATGTGTGTTCCCTTTAGTGTGTGTGTGTCAGTTCCCTTTAGTGTGTGTGTGTGTATGTGTGTGTGGTTCCCTTTAGTATGTGTGTGTGTGTGTGTGTGTGTGTGTGTGTGTGTGTATTGTCTCACAGTGTGGCCTGATCGTGAGAGGTGGCCTACTTATTTTATTAAGGTGGAGATAAATTATTCTTGTTGATGAATTGGAAGGTCTCTGGTTACTCCAATCTATGCCAGGAAACAGACGCCCTCAATGCTACTGTACTAATAATAGGGCATCAATTTCGTGGCATAGTTTAGTAAGAGGAATCAGAGACCTTCAAATGACCCAAGAAGAATAATATCTCTCCTTAAAGGGGTATTATTATAGTACAGTGTTGGTAAATCTGGAGCAACTGATTCCTTCAAACTATTCCAAGCAACAGAACACTTATCATTTTTGCTCTTCTGGTCCCGTTTCCTAGCATATTTTGGAGGAATCAAGGCACTCCAATATATCAAAAACGAATTGCCACCTTAAGTATTGTGGTGTTACTTCCAGTGTGTGTGTGTGTGTGTGTGTGTGTGGTGTGTGTTCATGAGGTCAGGGACAAGGGAGAAAATATATGTCTCCCACTTCTGTCTCCTTTTACTCCAACAACATTTATGCACAGTTTAAAATTATTATTATTCTTGATTTGTGTGCGTAACCTACACTTGTACTTGTTTTATTCGTTGTGTGTGTGTGTGTGTGTGTGTGTGTGTGTGTGTGTGTGGTGTGTGTGGAGAGAGAGAGAGAGGGAGAGAGAGAGAGAGAGAGAGAGAGAGAGAGGAGAGAGAGAGAGAGACAGAGAGAGTCACACTCACACAAAGACTTGTGTATATACTGTTGGGTGCATGGAGTGGGGAACAGAGGACAGGTATGACAAGAGAGGGAGGAAGAGGGAGCGAGAGAGAGGGAGAGAGAGAGGGAGGGAGGAGAGAGGGATAGAGGGAGAGAGAGGAAGAGGAGAGGGAGAGAGGGAGGGGATGGAGGGATGGAGGGAGGGAGAAGGAAGGAAAGGGTGCGGGAATGGAACTATGAATAAGATAACACCAATAGTTGAGAGGTCAGATGGTGGTGGCAGGACATGGATGGGTAGAGTGGTGGCAGGGATGGCGTGCATGTGTGATAGTGGTGGCAGGGAGGGAACATGGGGGTTAGTGGTGGTGTAGGTTTTACATGGGGGTTAGTGGTGACAGGGAGGGTACAGTACATGGGTAGTGGTGGTAGGTTTGACATGGGGGTTAGTGGTGGCAGGGGAGGGAACATGGGGGTTAGTGGTGGTGTAGGTTTTACTTGGGGGTTAGTGGTGACGTTCGTTGTTTTGGTGGTGAGGGAGGAGAGTATGATGTGTCCCCCTTCCCTCGTTATTTGAGAAGTAGTGGTGGTGGTGGTGGCTGGTGGTGGTGGTGGAACAGGTATGCAAGGGTGATGGAAGACGAATGGGGATGAAGGAAGGGCAAGATGGTGGCCTGGTGATGGGACAATATAAGAGAGAGAGAAAGAGAGAGAGAGAGAGAGAGAGAGAGAGAGAGAGAGACAGACGAGAGAGGAGAGAGGAGAGAGAGAGAGAGAGAGAGACGAGAGAGAGAGAACACAGTGACAATTGTGTGTTAGTGAGGTGAAGAATTGGACAGTAAGATGGTAGGAAATCAAAATTTTTATGTCTCGTATCTCTTGTCAGTAGCAAAGTAAGTAATCGGCTGATAATTGAACACAACATTGATTATTACTTTGTGGGTCAATTTCCCCGATGCGGTGTTGTATTTCACTTTATCAACAACGTACGAAAAACTTCTCTCTCTCTCTCTCTCTCTCTCATCGCCGCACTCTCTCTCTCTCTCTCTCTCTCTCTCTCTCTCTCTCTCTCTCTCTCTCTCTCTCCTCTCTCTCTCTCTCTCTCTCTCTCTCTCACACACACACACACACACACACACACACAGGTGTTACAACCTTGTATCCTGATACCCACGGTAACCCCACCACGCAGGACGCAGTCCGACAATTAGGGTTTAGTGATGTATCCTTTTCACTTCATTAGTTGTCACTCCAATGATAACAGTACAGTAGCCTAAAACCAACTACCCAAGTTATAACTCAAGCTTGTTTACAACCTCTGATCTTCCCCTAAACCAAACAAGCCATCCCTGGGGTTATATCACGGGTCACACATCAAAGCACAGCCAGTTCCACTCATGTCACAGTATGCCGAAGCAGGTGTGAAAAACCATATATTAACTTTCATCCTCCTGCTCTCTCTCTCTCTCTCTCTCTCTCTCTCTCTCTCTCTCTCTCTCCTCTCTCTCTCTCTCTCTCTCTCTCGTACACACACAGAGCGTACTAAGAGCTAGATGTGTTGGTACAGCTGAAATAGCCTGATCAAGTTCAGTACAGCAGGAACCACCACCAGATGCTTCACGTATAATCATCTCTCCTGTCAAGTCTTGGGAAAACCAGAGTAGGATTAATCTTTGATACTGAATATAACACATGGAATAATAGGCTCTTCATTCATGCAACAACACAGAGAAGCACATAATTGGCTATACTGCAATTAATTATACCCGTTGCTTCGCTCTTCATTCATGCAACAACACAGAGAAGCTACAGTAATTGGTACCGTGCTTATAGGCCCCAATTTTGTGTAGTGTACTGTTCACCACTTTCCCCCTGTATTGATGAGCTGTGGTGGCCGAGACAGTGGCATCGTTGTGTAGTCAAATGAACGTAAGTGGAGACGTAACATGAGACGGTGAGTGTGGAAGCTGCTTATATAGACCAAGACACAGACCACCAGGCTTCTTACACGAGATGGTGAGTGTGAGTAGCTGCTTATACAGACACCATGCATGCTTCTTACATACGCCTCGCCCTCTTTATAACATTCAAGATACAGACCACCAAGCTTCCTACAAGAGATAGTGAGTGTGAGTAGCTGCTTATACAGACCACCAAGCTTCCTACACGGAGGAATCGAGAGCTCCAATGTAACCAAAGCGAATTCGTCCCTTAAAGTGTGAGTGTTTGTGTGTGTACTGACTCCAACCTGTTCTTTGCCTTCCCTCCCTTGGGCTAATATGTTCTTTGACCGGTGTTAGTCTTACGCTACCATTTCTCTTTGTTGTCATGTGGAAATATATATACTAGAAACTTTATTATGTGGTAATATATATACTAGAAACTCTATTATTATGAAATAACTGTTATAATTATAGTTATCAGCATTTCAGTTTCCAGTGCTATAAGTAAACACCATCTTACCCTAGAACGAAAAGAAAACACAAAAAATATAACGTTGACACTTTGGTTAAGCTTTCATTCTGCTGGAATTTTGTAATGCCGTTCGGTTTATGATACGAGTATAACTTATTCAGTTTTGTTGGCAGAAGTATAGAAAATTCACACGCTTTAATTAAGTAACTACAGTCATTTTTCCAGGCCGTGTTGAAAATGATGATGCACAGCAACACCAAGGCCTAAACAGAAACAACTGAGTCTTTGTCGATATTTATTTGCAGCCTTTCACCAAGACTGAATCTCTCCTCCTCCCATTGTCAGCAGAATCATTTATGGATCTTCATATTGATCTACTAATTTGGGTCACAATGTGTTGCAGAGAAGGAGCCATGCACGGAGACATCATCAGAAAGGAGCCGCAATATTATCTTTTTCTGCATTCAGTAATCAATCTCACACCATCACTCAACGATAATCAAAGTGAGATACACCAACGAGTTTGTTCCTAGACTAATATTTATCTTTGGGTTTTGATGTGAAAACTTATCATGGTGAATAACAAACAAGTCACGTAAAATTAGACCTACGTCTGTATTATCAGTCTCCAACACAATAGATCTTACTCACGTTATATTCTCAATTTTCAGAGACTAACAACTACGACAGCTTTCGATTTATTCCTCCCCTTCCTCCTCCTCCTCCTTCTCCTTCCCCTCCTCCTCCTCCTTCTCCTCCTCCTCCTCCTCCTTCTCCTCCTCCTCTCCCTTCTCCTCCTCCTCCTCCTTCTCCTCCTTCTTCTCCTCCTCCTCTTGCTTCTGGCTGTATCATTCTCCAGGCAACTTCCGTCTTATCTTATCCATTAGTCATTCTTCAGATCACAGTACTGCTTTCACTGCAATCCATCTTCTCACTACTTTTTCCTCACTCTTACTCACAAGGTTTCTCAATCATGCACATATATGTTTTTAACACTCATACATATTTTCAATCGCCTATACACAGTCTCAACCACAACAACAACAACAACAACAACAGTAACAACAACAACCACACTAACGATTAATTATATATACAACACTATACAGCAACAACACCACCATCATAACAATACAAAACAATGACAGTTCCAACAACAACAACAACAACAACAACAATAACTACCATCACAATAATATCACCACCACCACCATCATCACCACCACTACCACCACCAACAACAATAGCATCACCAAGGTCGTCCTCTTCCCCCACCGGTGTGCCGTTGAAAATAATGATGCAAATACTCAGACCAGCCGCCAGTCAGCCACGTCAATCAATCCTGTGTATGTATGTCCTCATTATCAATTTAGAATAATGATGACTCAACCTGCAGTAAAAGGAAAGTTGGTTGATTGGTTGGGTTGGTTGGTTGGTTGGTTGGTTGGTTGGTTGATTGGTTGTTGGTTGATTGGTTGGTTGATTGGTTGGTTGTTGGTTGGTTGGTTGATTGGTTGGTTGGTTGGTTGGTTTGATTGTTGGTTGGTTGGTTGGTTGGTTGATTGGTTGGTTGGTTGGTTGGTTGAGGTTGCAGTACAGTACAGTCACGAGTAATAATAAGTAATAAATAGGTCTTTGTTAAAGTTTTGAATATTTGATACAGCAATGAACAATTCTAGGGCTTCTCCAGCTGTCTCATACTTGCTGGAGTTGGTTTAATACTCCATCAGGCTATTCAAAGCAGGAGGAAAAGGAGGGAGGAGGAAAAGGAGGAGGAGAATGAAGAGGAGGAGGAGGAGGAAAAAGAAGAGGAGGAGGAGGAGGAGGAGGGGAAAAAGAAGAGGAGGAGGAGGAGGAGGAGGAAAGAGAGGAGAAGAGGAGGAGGAAAAAGAAGAAAAAGAGGAGGAGGAGGAGGACAGCGCTGTGTTTTCTTTCATCCATTCAAATCTATCTCGCCCAAAGTCCCTCCCGTTTCAAATCACCCTCAACCCATTAACAGTTCTTATTCTAGGTCTCTGCGTACACACACACACACACAGAGAGAGAGAGATAGAGAGAGAGGAGAGAGAGGAGAGAGAGAGAGAGAGAGAGAGAGAGAGAGAGAGAGAGAGAGAGAGAGAGAGAGAGAGAGGGGGGGGAGGGAATGATAAAATGAAATGAAGAAATATACGAAGTGAAGATTATACGATGATGGAAGAAGAGAAGGAAAATGAAAAAAAATGTATAAATGGGAATAGCCAAAAATGTAGAGAGAGCTGAGGAAAGTGTTGGAGAGTAGAGAGAGGAAAGGACGAATTAAGGAGGAAGAGGAAGGGAGATGAGAGGAAATTGGAGGAAGGAGAGGAGGGGAAATGGGAGATGTTGATGACAGAGCAGGTGATGGAGGAGGGAAGGAAGGAAGGAGGGAGGGAGGGAGGGAAGGAAGGAGGGAAAGGAGAGGAGAGGAGGAGGGAGGAGAGAGGGAAGGAAGGAAGGAAGGAAGGAGGGAGAGAGGGAAGGAAGGAAGGAGAGAGGGAGGAAGGAAGGAAGGAAGGAGGGAGGGAGAGAGGGAAGGAGGGAGGGAGAGAGAGAGGGAAGGAGGGAGGGAGATAAAGAAGCTAGATGACATTATGAAGGTTAAAATTAGTGAAGGAAAAAGAGGAGGGATGGAGGGAAAGGAAGGAGAAAGGGAGGGAGATAATATGAAGGAGGAAAAGAAAACAATGCGAGTTATGAAAGTTAGTGAAAGAGAACAAAAAAGAAAGAAAGGAAAGAGGAAAAGGAAATCACACGAAAGATACGAAAGATAGAGAGAAGAAGGAAGAAGAAAAAATAAAAGAAAGAGAGGAAAGGAGAAGAAGAGTAGAAAGAAGTAGAAAGATAAAGAAATGAGGATATATTTTGCAGCCTCACGTAAACACTCATAGAAAGATAGTAATGAGAACATATGACAAGTGCAAAAGGAGGGAATAGATAAAATAGAGAGAAGTATGTATGTGTAAAGAGGAGAGGAGGAGAAGGAAAGAAAATTATGTTGGAAGGAGAGAGAGAGAGAGAGAGAGAGAGAGAGAGAGAGAGAGAGAGAGAGAGAGAGAGAGAGAGAGAGAGGTGGGGAATGGGAGAGGAAGGAGTGAATATGTGAGACAGAAAAAATGTGTGTGTGAGTGAAGACATGTGTGTGAGAGAGAAGGAATGTGTGTGAGAAAAGGAATGTGTGAAACAGAAGGAATGTGTGAGAGAGAGGAAATATGTGAGAGAGACAGAAATGAGTGTGAGAGAGAAGGAATGTGTGAGAGAGACAGAAATGTGTGTGAGAGAGAAGAAATGTGTGTGAGAGAGAAACATTTGTGTTGAGAGAGAAGGAATGCGCGAGCGAGTAACTAAAGGTATGTGTGAGAGAGAGAAGGAACTTGATGGAGAGAAGGAATGCGAGAAAGATTGACGGAATGTGTGAGGGAGAGAAGGAATGTGAGAGAGATTGACGGAATGTGTGAGGGAGAGAAGGAATGTGTGAGGGAGAGAAGGAACGTGTGAGGGAGAGAAGGAATGTTTGAGGAGAGAAGGAATGTGTGAGGGAGAGAAGGAATGTGGGAGAAACTGTCGGAATGTGTGAGGGAGAGAAGAAATAAGTGAGGCGAGGGAAGGAGTCATATGTGTGAGAGAATTTGGACGGATAAAAAAAAAAAACTGTGAGGGATATAATTATTGTATAGCCTAGAAAAAAACCCGTAGAAGAACAAAAAATGTAAATATATGATAATTATTTACATAGGGGAGGGAGGGGTCGGAAAAAGTATATAAGGGAAGAGGGCACAAAAAAAATAAAAAAAAATAAAAGGTTTGTTGTTGTTGGTGTGAGAGGAAGAGAATGTGGAGGGAGAGAGTATGGAGGGAGAGAGTATGGAGGAGAGAGTATGGAGAAGAGAGTATGGAGGGAGAAAGTATAGAGGGAGAGAGAACATTATATATTTTATTATTAGGAAGGGATAGTTGGATGATGGAGAAGGGGAAAGAAATTAAACTCACAAGAAGGAAGAGGCAGTATTATTAATTATTATTATAAAGAAGATGGAGGCAGATATGGAAAGAGGGAAAAGAGAGAAAAAAAAGTATAAGGAAGATGGGAAATTGTGTGTGTAGTGTGTGTATGTGTATAGTGAGGGAATGGGAATGTGAGGTAT
>JAWZYT010003067.1:15000-90898 GCA_034508575.1 Petrolisthes manimaculis | reverse complement strand
AAAGTATGCCAGGAAACAGGACCAGAAGAGCAAAAATAATGGTGTTCTGTTTCTTGGAATCATATAAATTTGTCTAATGCTTTCACGTTCTCGTATGTTGATGTTGTTATTGTTTTGAATAGTGAGTTAGTAGCTGTTTGTAGTAAATAAAATATGGTATATGTGTGTGTGTGTGTGTGTGTGTGTGTGTGTGTGTGTGTGTGTGTGTGTGTGTGTGTGTGTGTGTGTGTTTTAATGTTTTTGAATAGTGAGTCAGTAGCTGTTTGTAGTAAATTAAAAGATGGAGACAAACGAAAGAAGAATAGGAGAGGGAGGAGGAGGAGGAGGAGGAGGAGGAGGAGGAGGAGGAGGAGGAGGAGGAGGAGGAGGAGGAGAGGAGGAGGAGGAGGAGGAGAGAATAAAGGGGGAGGAGAAATAAGAGAGAGAGGAGTGAAACGAGGAGGAACAGGAGGAGGAGAAGGAAAGAATGAAAGAAGAGGAGGAATAAGGATAGAAGGAGAGAAACGAGAAGGAAGAGGAGGAGGAGGAGAATGAGAGTAAAGGAGTAGGGAAGGAGGAAAAGGGAGAGAAAGAGAGAAACGAGGAGGAACAGGAGGAGGAAGAGAAGGAAGGATGAAGGGAGAGGAGGAATAAGAAGAGAAGGAGAGAAACGACAAGAAGAGGGGAGGAGAATGAGGGAAGGGGGAAGGTGGGGGAATAAAGAAAGAAAGGAGGGAAGAAAGGAGGAGGGAGGATGGGAGGGGGATGTTGTGGGGTAGGGGGTGATGGAGGGGGGGGGAGAGGAGAAAGGGGGGTCGAAGGGGGGGGGAGAGGAACATTTATGGTATAGTTAGTTAAGGAAGAAAAGAGACAAAAGAAAATAAATAAATAAATAAATAAGAAAGAAAGTAGGGGAGAAAGGAGGGAGGGAGGGGGGAAGGGATGTTGTGGGGTAGGGTGGGGGTGATGGAGGGGGAAGAAGGGGGAAGGGAGGATTAAGGAAGACAGAGACAAAGGAAAATAATTAACAAAGAAAGAAAGTAGGGAAGAAAGAAGAGGGAAGGGGGAAAGGGGGATGTTGTTGGGGAAGGGGGAGAGGAAAAGAGGGGGTCGGAGGAGTGGAAGAGATAAAAGGAAAATAAGAAACAAAGAAAGAAAGTAGGGAAGAAAGGAGGGGGAGAGGGGAGGAGGGGGATGTTGTTGGGTAGGGGGGTGCGTGCTGATGGAGGGGGTGGGGGTGGGGGGGCTGACTGACCCTTAGTGTAGGTCACTGTAAGATCAGGGGCACCGTTATGAACACGATAGGGGGAAAGGGGGCTGGGAGGGAAGGGGGGGGGTCCTGGGATTGTATGTAGAGGGGGAGGGGGAGGGGGTAGAAAGCCTCACGCAAGGAGAGAGAGAGAGAGAGAGAGAGAGAGAGAGAGAGAGAGAGAGAGAGAGAGAGAGAGAGAGAGAGAGAGAGAGAGAGAGAAAGAGAGAGAGAGAGTGAGAGAAAGAGAGAGAACACACACAGAGCAGATTACACACACACACACAGAGAGAGAGAGAGAGAGAGAGAGAGAGAGAGAGAGGGAGAGAGAGAGAGAGAGAGAGAGAGAGAGAGAGAGAGAGAGAGAGAGAGAGAGAGAGAGAGAGAGAGAGAGAGAGAGAGAGAGAGAGAGAGAGAGAGAGAGAGAGAGAGAGAGAGAGAGAGAGAGAGAGAGAGAGAGGAATATACAAAGGAAATCAAACAGCATCAGACACGTTGGTCCTTACGAGGCTATTTGAGTCTAAGGAAAAAAGAGATAGACAAGGTAGAAGAAAGGAGGAAGAGGAGAAAGAAAATAAAAGGAAGAGGAGGAGTAGTAGGAAAAAGAAGTAGAGGAGGAGGAGGAGGAAGAAAATAAGATGAAGAGGATGAGGAGGAGGAAAAAGAAGAGGATGAGGAGGAGGAGGAGAAAGAAAATAAGAGAATGAAGAAGAAGAAGAAGAGGAGGAGGAGAAGAAAGAAAATAATAGGATGAAGTGGAGTAGTAGGTAACAGAAGAGAAAGAGGAGGAGGAGAAGAAGAGGAAAAATAAGAGGATGAATAAGAGGAAGAAGAGGAGGAGGATGAGAAAGAAAATAAGAGGATGAGAAGAGGAAGAAGAGGAGGAGGAGGAGAAAGAAAATAAGAGGATGAAGAAGAGGAAGAAGAGGAGGAGGAGGAGAAAGAAAATAAGAGAATGAAGAAGAGGAAGAAGAGGAGGAGGAGGAGAAAGAAATAAGAGGATGAAGAAGAGGAAGAAGAGGAAGAAGAGGAGGAGGAGGAGAAAGAAAATAAGAGGAGGAAGAAGAGAAGGAGGAGGAGAAAGAAAATAAGAGGATGAAGAAGAGTAGTAGGTGTAAAGTGGGGTAGCAAACAGTTAGATACGGTAGAAGCAGCAAGTAATATAACGGGGGGATGAGGGAAATGTGTGGTTGGACTGAGTCGTGTGTGTGTGTGTGTGTGTGTGTGCTGGTGGATGGAGGAAAACGAGTAATGGAAGGAAGAGAGAAATGGATGTTGAAGAAGAGAAGGAGGAGAAAACGAAAGAGAAGGAAGAGAAATGGATGTTAAAATAAGAGAAGGAGGAAATGAGTAGAGGAGGAGAGAGAGGAATAGAAATGGATGTTTATTAAAGAGGAGGCTCGATGAAATAGGGAAGAGACAAGGAAGAGAATTAATGAGAGGGAGGAACGAGATAAATGAATGTTAAAGAGAAGGAGAAATTAAACAAACAAGATGAGATTATTATTATTAAGAGAGAGAATGAAATGGAGGGAAGAGAAACTGATGTTAATTAAAGAGAAGAAGGAAGTGGGGGAGAGACGAGGAAGAGAATGAAAGGAGGGAAGAGAAATTGATGTTAAAGAGAAGGAGGAAGTGGGGGAGAGACGAGGAAGAGAATGAAAGGGAGGGAAGAGAAATTGATGTTAAAGAGAAGAAGGAAGTGGGGGAGAGACGAGGAAGAGAATGAAAGGGAGGGAAGAGAAATTGATGTTAAAGAGAAGAAGGAAGTGGGGGAGAGATGAGGAAGAGAATGAAAGGGAGGGAAGAGAAATTGATGTTAAAGAGAAGAAGGAAGTGGGGGAGAGACGAGGAAGAGAATGAAAGGGAGGGAAGAGAAATTGATGTTTTTAAAGAGAAGGAGAAAATGGGAGGAAGAGCTAGACGAGGAAAGAATGAAAGGGAATTAAGGATGAGTAAAGAGAGAAGTAGAGAAATGGATGCTAAAGAGAAGGAGAGAAAAAAGAATGAGACAACGAGAGACAGGAGGAGAGGGGCCTGAGGGGGTCGAGACAAAGATAATAGGTTGAGACAAGGAGAGATAAATAATAGGCTACCTTGACAGAGATGCATGCGGATGGTGAGGAATTATGATGCATGCAGAGAGAATTAATTAAGGAAGGGTAAAAATAAGGGGGTAAAGGAGGAGACAAACAAGTGTATTGGAAAGAGGCGAAGGGGACAGACAGAAATGAGGATGGTATAAGGAAGAGGCAGGGAGAATAATTAAGGCAGGGAGAATAATTAAGGGAGGGGAAAAATAGGGGGAAAAGGGGAGACAAACAAGTGTATTGGAAAGAGGGAAGGGGACGTGGAAACAGAGATGAGGATGATATACGAAGAGGCAGGGAGAATAATTAGGGGAGGGAAAACAAGGGGGGAAAGGGAGACAAGTTTGTAGGGACATAGGGGGTAAGGAGGCGTGGAGACAAGACAGACAGACAGGCAGGATAGAAAAAAAAGTAACAGCATAACTGATGGAAATACAGTATGACCTACATACATACAGCAAAAGTGGGACGAGAGGGAGACACGGTAATAAAAGGAGTGGAGTGAGGATGGCAGCGAGGGAGGAAAGGGAGGTGGGAATATGAGAGGGAATGGAGATAAGGTAGAGGAGAGGAGAGGAGAGAGAGGGTTGGGGAAACGAGAGAGAGAGAGGAGGGGGTAATGGAGGAGGGAGTGGGGTACGGGCATGGAGCTAGAATAGGAGGAGGCGGCCCGCGCGTTCATTTGGGTCTCAGTGGAGTGAAGCCAGTCAGGTCCTCAGAAGCCAACGCCTAGTATTGGCAAGAAAGGCTGACCACTCATAGTACCCATACAGTTTACCCATATTCCTCACCATGTTTATTCATTTTAATTACGGTATGACATGTATTTCGTATTCTTTAATTAATAACATACAATTCACACATCTTTCAATAATATAAATAGAAAGTTATAAATTACTGACCTATCACTCTATACCAAATTGGCCACTGAAATGTATAAGTTTTGTATATATTTGTCAACTCTTTACTTTCACTTTGGATGCCAACTTCTTTGTAATTTGTTTGGCCTTATATACATATTTCACCTGCAAATATGATTCAGCAACTGCCTTAATTAACTAATTCAAGTGATTTTCAGTCGTACATGTGGCCAGCTAAAGTAGAAAATATGTATTTGTGGGAATAATATATTAACACTGATATTATTATTTTGCTACAATCTACCCTCTTCAAAGTGGTGCTGGACCCTCTTTCCCTAAACAGTTTTTCTGATGTAATACATATATCAAAGACATCATCAGATGAATACACCAAGTTTACTCTGTCTTTAAGTTTTACCAAGGAAAGAATATGTTTATCAGTCTTGTCTGAGTTTAGGGCAACAATGTATGGTTCACAATACAAGGACTTCATTAACTTATATATATCAAATCCTGCTATATTTAAAACTATCTTATTTGTACACTTTGAGAGGTGAGACTGACTTGGAATATACATGTATTCCTCTGGCTCTATATTAACAGAATCAGATAATATCCTACTTTTCAGAACAGAGTCATTGATTACCTAAAGAGAAACATTATTTTTAATATTTCTAACACACTTGCTTGACACACTTAAAATTGGAACAGAATCCAATGGTATGCATTTCCTTGGAATAATAGGCATGACCAAGTAACCGATCATCCTAACTAGGGAGGCAAAATGAATAATGCAATATTTAATGATACATGTAATGCCAATTACAGTTACACTGAGAAGGATGCCAACTCTTATATTGTAAATATCATGAAGTCGGAAAAAGAAAAATAACTGAATTATTGTTGTATATTCAAAACCATGACATTTTCAACCTTAGTGATGGGTTGGTGATGGGTCTCACAAACGTAATCCCTTAATGAACTTCCTAATTGATAAATGGGTCCCTCCCTAAGTAACACACAAACACAGCCGTTTATTAATTTGTTTGGTGACCCTCCCTCACACGTAAACATATTTTACCACACCCAAATTGTACACACACATACACAAGCACACGCACACACACACACACGCATAGACATACACATGACATACTTTGATAACTGCATAAAAAGGAACTGCTTTACTGTATAATATGTTATTTCTTCACTCTTTCGTGACCACTGAAGATAGTGGTAGTGTTCACCCAAACTGTTTAGTGGCAATGTATTTCATTGTCTGCAGAGTGTATGAATTAATCACCTTTTGGGTTACATAAGTCATGGCCAGATTAATAATTAAGGAGCGGCTGGCGAGCTTCTTGCCAATCCCAATATGACTGACCTGACCTCACTTTTCTGACCGCGGGTCGTCTCCTCCTATTCTAGCTCCATGGGTACGGGGCTCCTTTTTTAGTGTTATTTGTTTAGGTAACATAGGGATTGGGAAAGGATGGGAAGGAAGGAGGGAGGAAAAGGTGGATGGTTTATAAAGGAAGAATAAAGGAAGTTATTACGGTACTCTCGCCTCCATCTATTTATAGTTGATACAGTGTCTGAATCTGAAAGTTAGTGTACGTTAGTGTGACAAAAATGTAATGTTTAAACGTGGTAAGTTCTTGACACCATCTTTGGAAGTGGAGTTAATCCTGTGCTCAGGTTAACCTAAATGCAGAAGATTTATTATATAAAACTGACAGCAAACACCAGACTTATGTTCTAAAAACTAGCAGATGCAGTAAATGGAAGATACACTATTACTTCCTCTGTCTTTCAAAAATGTTTTATATTTGCTGATCAAACCGGGCGCCAACAGGATTCATTATTTTAGACTATGTAAGTGCTGTCAAGGATTAATAGTACTTTTTCATTAGTCCTTGGTGTGGTAGCAAGGGCTGCAAAGCAGCTACAGTCAGTCAGTGTTCTTTTCCAGGATTCTCTCAATAGTCAGATTGTCTTTAGTAAGTCATAATATTTCACTTTTCTTCTCAGTTTTTTTTTTTTTTTTTTTTTTTTGTAAGGAGAGAGAGGTAAGGGAGGAATGATTGTTTGGCGACTAGTCTACTGATTTATTCACAAAAACAGCTCGATCTAGGGACACACAGATCAAAGAGTCAGTCAGTCACAGTCTACCATCATGTCTGAGTTATAGTCGCTCGTGATCCTAGAGAGCTGTAGCCTGTAGGTGCCACAATGCTGTAGAAGACAACTAAAAAGGGTGCCGTTGAAAATGTTGTACCACTACGGCTACGGATTTATTGACAACAACAACAACAATCTCCTTCGTAAACATGGCTGCCAGGAAATTGGTAAGCATTAATTAATCTTCGCTTCTAAAGGTTTATAATATTTCCTGTCCAATTCAGAGGAGTTTTTGGATTTAGTAAACATTCAGTTCAACAGTAATTAAATATTGGAAGTCTTACAGATGGAAATATCAATAAATAAGGCCTAAATGTTTATGTTAACCGGTGACTTATTTTGGTATCACCGTAGTTTTCTTTGGTGAATATGATCCATTTGGGGGCTAATTTTCTTTCAATCGGAGAAGATAATCTGGTCAAGTAATGCATTTTATTGTACGAACTACAAAAATGACAAACTTTTCTACCGAGAGGCTTGAAATACATAGAGAGTAATATTTTTAAACGTTAGATTTTCTAAATGCTTTGTAATGGCTCGAAAAATTATATTGCAGCAGAATATTGCCCATTTAATTTCTATTTCAAATTTCATTAATGTATCATTTTATGCCAACGGGTAAATATTTGCAATTTATTAATACACATCCCATGGTGACTAATATGTTATATTGTTGGTAAATATTAAGAAGACCACTAACTTAACTTACACTATACTGTGTCAGGTGCATGATCAAAACAAACAACATGCAAAGCTGTGGAGCTCTGCCTAACATTGGTAATTATCTATTCTATTATAATCATGGAGGTAGTATAGATGGAGGTGCCATGGCTCACTAATCCAGGTGATTAGGCTAACGTTAAATAAAGCCGCCGAACTGTCATTTTCGACGCCTTCAATATGGCGGACACCAAGATATGTTTTCGCATATAAAAAAAAGTTGGATTTCTGACCTGATTTCAATAGGTATGCGCCATTTGAAGGCGCCGGAAATGACAGATTGGTGTCTTCACAAATCAGGTCCTACTGGCGCCTCCACATATATAGCTCCATGATTACAATATTTGGTATTATTACAGAATAACTGGGTTTTTGGCTAGGCTTGAGCAGTATTACCACATTAGGCTAGGTCCTGGAAATTTGCCTCATTCACTTTATGATAGTTTACACTGGTTATACCCGGTAGTTTGCCCAGGTTAGGTCCAGGTAGTCTGCTGTGGTCTAGGTTAGGTTAAGTGAGGTGAGGTTAGACTAGTTTCCAAATTATGTTTGTAAACGGGGCATTTCCGAGAGAAACACTATAGATGAAAAGTGTCTTAGAATGGTCCAAAATAGTGGATAATGATACTAATATATACAATATAGTGAGCCCAGGTTTTCTGTAAATTTACCCAATATTTCAACCCTCTTTACCCACTAACGTTAATTTGTACCGTTGTAAGACACTTTTCGTCTATGGCATTTTCGCCGGAAATGCCCCATTTCCAAGATATGGCATATTAATATGGGGCATTTTGAAATTAGCCTTACCTTACCTTACCTAACCTAACCTAGACTGCAGTAAACTACCGTGAACTAACAAGGGCAAGCTACTGGGAACTAACTGTAGTAAAGTAACAGGACCTAGTCTGATCTGGCAACACTGCTACAAAATGACAATAGTATAGATAAATAACCTGCCATTTTATGTATTTATTATTTTCTGCACGTAGATGCTATATATATTGTTTTTCCAGACTACTGGGCTGACAGGTCTGGCAGTGGCTACCAACCCACACCATACCTTGGGTGTACTGTACAGTAAGATCCTACGATGCTTACAGAAGATGCCACCAGATGCAGCTTACCGCAAGTACACTGAGCAAATTGTTACTGAACGTCATAACCTTGTTAAAGCGGTGAGTCTAAAACAGCTTCATTGTTATAAAGTATTGTATGGTAGTTAGTTTCATGTAATTTATCTTGGTAATGTCTATATTTTATTTGATTAAGGCCAGAAGGCAAAATATAATATTATTGCATATTTTTATACAGTATTAAGGATTTCCTATTGTAGTCAGGTGTTGTATTGCTACTTCCCCCAGCTACCCCTGTATGTGGCAATTATAGATAGGTGTGAAACTGGAAACAAAGCTCGTAAACCTGAGTCAAATGAGTTAACGAGGGTGAGGGACAGTGGGTGAGATACCTGTGTGTGTTTGGGAATGAAACAGAGGGATGAATGAATGATATGCTACTATAACAGCTGAGACATTATCAAACGCTTAGTTTAACAACTCCGTACAGTCCAAACCAAAGATTTAATATATCAACTGTATGTAACTTGACAAGCTGCAATTATATGAGAGTGTTGTGCATGGCATAAAAATCAACACAGATAGCAGTAGAGGAAGCAATAATTTTCCCTATCTCTTTGACAGGAAACTGATGTAACAAAGTTGGAACAGGTAATGAATGCTGGTCAAGTGGAGGAGGTGATCCAGCAGGCTGAGAATGAGTTATCTCTGGCCCGAAAGATGTTGGAATGGCGGCCATGGGAACCTCTTGTCCAGGAACCTCCCTCTGAACAGTGGAAGTGGCCTCTTTAACTGAACAATTAATGGAAGTGGTCTAGTGTCATATGATAACAGTAATTGCCAGACCAATGTTTTTTTTGTTTTTTTTTCAAAATACCGTACAGAATTGCTGTACAGGTACTTTGTAATTCCTTAGTTTTTACACCTTGAGAACTTTTGGTTTAATGGAAGAACTTTGCCAATGTGTATTTGAACACCTGGATGCCACAGAATATGGGAATTTCCCACTAGAATTAGAAAGATGTACCAATTTACTTTAAAGTATTCCCTGGCAACTTCAATATAGATACTGTATAGGATTCCATCATTGGGGAAAGCTGACCCACAGTTCTCAAAGTGTAAATGTACATAGTTTACTCAGAAAAATTCTGTATGATATAGTTAAATATACTAAGATAAACAGAATTTTGTTTGAATTTTAATTTGACCAACTGTACAGTCGGCAAAAGTCGTGTCGCCTCACTCAGCACGTCTTCAAAGATAACATAAAGGTAAGTCATCAGATAAACACATTCACCATACAGAAATACGATATCCAGGGGGTAAATTAATATACTTCTCTGGGTTACAGTTTACTTGCCCGTGAAGCTTATATTTCCATACTTACTTCAGAACTTGGCAGATGTAGCGACAGGACATTTGCCACCAACTGTAAATATGTTGCTGATGATATGTTGCAGTGTTACGAGACTTGTTAAACCAGTTTTATAACAAACTTTAAATGCCCAATACAAAGTTCAGTTGTACAGTTGCCAAAAAAGGTATTGTGACAAATCTTGATAGAACTATAACCCTAGTAATATCCACAACTATTTGTAGGGACTATAAGCATGTATAACAGAAGAAAATATACATATCCTTCTGTAATACATACTTATAATCCCTACAAACAACTATGGACATTAATATATTTAATGTTGTATCAATAGTTGTCGCAGTACCTTTTTTGGCAACTGTACATGTACACAGGATAACTTACCTACATCCATTTTTTCCTTATATATCAGCAGGGGTATCCTCAACTGTTGTCTATTCCCAAATCTATGATGTTTTTCCCTTGTTCTTCAGTGATATACTGTACCAGCATTCTCCTCTCCTTTCCACTTTAATTAATTAAGGATTTCAAATTTTGTCATTGCATCAATCAGGCTGTTTAAACATTCCTTCCATTGTATTACCATCTACATTGAAAGCCTTTGGCCTGATAACACCATAAATGTACAAGACTGTTTTTAGTCCAGTTAGTACCATTAGCTGTAGTGTCAGTGCTCTTTCAACCCTATTATAATCTTCACTTAAACATTCCTCAACTGTACCTCATCTCAAAGCTGTTGGCCACTGGATTCATGAAGATATGAAATGAAGAGTTATTTTCATAACCAGAATGAATGTGTCCATGAACATTTATTTGAGTAAAAGGAAAGATGTGAAATGATCTTTACCAAAGTAGTACAGTATTTAAATTAAAATGGGGATGCAAATAATACAATGATGTGAGGTAATTATTGTTCTTTAATTTATCACATACATTTGAAAATATTGACAGTATTTTAAAGTATCTTCTAAAAAATAACTTTCATAAAATACTGCATCTGTACTTTTACAGATAACTTTTTGCTACTGTATTACTGTACTGAAATACCTTTATATGAAAATATGTACTAATTTCATACCTAACTACTGTAATATTTAAGGTGTAGACTTTGTATTATATATTTATATATAATACCTTAAACTGAAATTAAATTCCTAAAAAATACAGCAAATAAATTACTGGGATAGAGGATGCTGTCTCTAATGTTCTATTCACTGGTCAAGTCACTGATGTGTCCCATTTTATCCTACTCATGGATGTAGAGGCTTGAGACTGGTATAGATCATGCATATAATTTAAGAATGAGTGGACAACTCAATGTCCCTTATGACATGACAAAAGTTAAAAAATGTCTATAACTTCACTAACTTTAACCTTTTGCACTTTGCATTGGACGCTCATTAATCTGGTGCTATAATCCACTAAACCACAAAGTGTTTTATACCAGTATGTATTAAATACTTCATATTTCATTATCAAGAGTAGTACTTTCACTACTCATTAGGATGTAGTGGAACTACCAGTTTTGCTCCAAATGGAGACACATACTTGATACCAACAGCAGTAAATGTCTGCTGTGGAATGGGTAAATTCATAAGATAAACCTTACCCCTAGCAGGAGTGTAGGCAAGTGGGAGAGATGGGCAGAGTAGAACTCGAGCTGGCAGAGGAGGTTGTGTTGAAGGAATGGCAGCCAGATCACTAGGTGGGTCGAGAGCCAGGATAGGTGCCCGAGAGGTAGTGGCCCAGGCAGTAGTTGATGCAAGCCATGGATGTATTACACCACCCTCTCCTCCTTTACCACTGTGATCCAGACGAGCATCTACAATAAGGTCAATAGTTGTGGGTAGGCCTCGAGAGTCTGGAGTAGTACGTCCATTAGTGAGGGTATACAGCTGTAGTTCATGGGTGAGTAGAAGTGGAAGTGGAGGCGAGGAAGTGGTCGGGGGGGTGACCACAATTGTTTGAACACCATGACTCTCCAGTTGTCTTGCTGCATTCACTCCTGCTGCACCTTGCATGTGGCACCCACACAACACAACTATTATAGGAGGTTGGTGGCTATTCCCTGGTTCAAGCCTAAAAAGCAACAAACACTGATTAGTCATGAAGATAATAGTACAACTAGAAGAAATTTCCTAGTGCTACACAGCCAACTCACAATTAGTCTCAATTGTCAATAGTTTTCATCTTCCCATTGCTGTTCTTTCATTTCAGTGGGATAATGAACATGATGAACCAATGCTGTGGATCATACTCATCTATTAAAATAATTTTTAACTGATTAAATGTGTACAGTATTGTATATGGTTCATTGAATTTTCTAACCCAATTATAACAATCTTGCTCATTCTTTGACAATCATACCTACCCTTAAGATTTAACATATTCGAGTATGGTGTTTCCACATTAATTATCATATTTTATAGTACTAACCTATGACTGCCTCCACTGAGAGATAGAATAATCTCAGTGGCAGCTCTTCCAATAATCTCCAGCTGACGGGAGTTGGTTAGACCATGTTGATTTGCAGTGGAGAGTAAGGCAGCTCGCAGTTCACTATTGACAGAGGGGACCAGTAATCCAGAGTCTGTAAGGAAGGCACACCATCAATTACCAAGAAACTACAATGGTGAAGAAGGTTGTCTTTTTACACTGGTACTGTCATATTAGAAACAGTATGCAACAATCCTTGATTCAAAGTCATACACTTGAAGTATAGTATACTGTACAGTGCTACAATTATTGGAACATACAACTAGTTTTATAATAGAATACATATAAGCAGTAAATAACAAACAATACCTACCATTGGCATATATTACTTCAGCAGCACCAGACGTGGGAACGATAATCTGTCGCTTTGCTGGTTGCTTTGATGGCAGGACATTCTCATCACACCGATACTTCTTTTCTGTGTAACGGTCAGCTTGACGCACAACATCAGGTTTAAGACTCTGAATTTCCTCAATGACAGCCTTTGAAATTGGAAATATTATTATATACATGCAACATATACCTGTAGATTTATAATAATATATTAAGCATTTGGTATAAGCAGCAGGCATAGGCCAAGAATGCTCAGTCAAATCTCACAGTCAAAGATTTGGGTCCCCTTCCAGCCATAACAAAATATAAAACATAAGGTTCCATATTGAAAACCACCAAATGTTTTCACAAGATTTTGTTTTTCATTACCAAACAGGCTAAGTGATCTATTGGGTCTGTATCTGTATTAAATAGGTTAGGGTAATATTGAGAGTCTACTGCACTAGAAAATCTAATAGTTTACACAACCATAGTAGAAAATTCACGGAAGTCCAAAATAACAATGTACCAAAATTGTATTCCTCACCTGTTTATCAAAAAGTGCAAGATTCTTTTCAAAGTCAAACTCAGTTGTCAATATGTCTTCATCAATGGGAGTACCAAATGTTGTCTCATCTCGGGTTTTCCTCATTCTTTCTTTCTTGCCCGGAGTTCTGGAATTTTTTTAAAGTTTAATAATGGCTACAGTTTTGTTTCAACTCTTCTAATTCATTAACCTGTAGATACAATGTTCATGTGCACCTAAAAGAAAATTGATTGAGAGGAAAACTAAACCTTTATGCATGACTGATTGCAATAGAAAACTATAGAACATTTCTGTACCTGTCATTGCGCCTTGGAGAGGTGTAGTCCTGGAAGGCAGCAGCAGATTGGTTCATGCGCTGCCAATCATTACCTGAATCCCTACTGAAACTATAAAATAATAAATTATAATGTACTACATGTCATTACACATTAAGAGTGATGAAAAAAATAATTATGAGGTACCACAGAAAAATGTAAGGTATAGTCGGAGGCAAAAGTCATGTCACCACATCTGCCAAATCATGAAGTATAGTACAGTATGGAAATTTATGCTTCAGGGGCTCATAAAATGAAAACCCAGAGTACAGTAGTTTACAAATTAACCCTCTGGATATGGTAATTCTATGTTGGTGAATGTGTTGGTTCAGTTTTTATCCTTTATGTTATCTTCAAGAAACACTTAGTGAGGCAACATGACTTTTGCTGCTGACTGTACTCTAGTGTCTAGTGTATACGATAATACAAAATTGTATGAAACTGTACCTGTAACCCAAGGGATGATGTGACCCATGTGCCAGTGTTTCTCCCACCGACGTTCTTGGTTTACGACGAGGTTGTTGCACATCATTGCTAGGTCCTGTTGCTGTCACTACCTCTGCTCCTGGTTGTATTAATGGCTGAGTTTGTCTGAAAGGTTTTGTTTGATCGCTCTGTTGTTGCTGTTTTTGCTGCTGCTGATGATGTTGCTCTGGATACTGTTGATGAACTTGTAATTGCTGTTGGTGCTGGAATGAAGGCTGATCCACTTGCTGTTGTTGTTGTTGATGCTGTAGTAATGGTTTCTTTGATTCACTCTTTTGCTGATATATTTCCTTAGTACAGGTAGTACCATCAGCATAAGACAGAATTTTCATATTGACAATGTCTCCAGCACTGTAACATGGAAAAGTTTAATATTGTTGAATATGTACCGGTATGTAACAATAATGGTACCATACATGTATTTCAACATAATAATACATAATAACTATAATGTCAACATTTATCATTTATGTGATAATAACAATACTATAAAGTATTATTCAAAGCTAATATTAACTCTAGACTTCTTAATTAGCTAACTAAAACATTGTCCTACAAGCCAATCCTTGCCCGCAGGTTGCCTGGTTCACACACCCCCTCGCCTAGAATGGACAACTGCAATACTGTACCTTATTTGACAAAAAAAAAATGAAATTATATAAAAATAGTAATTATTTACTTGAAGGTAACTTCTGAGAGAGCAGCTGGACGACCATTGTGGAGTACTCTGGTGATGGTAATGGTTTGCTTGGCAGTATTCACAGACACTACTCGTCCCTGGTACCATCCCAAACCACCACCCACCTCCACCGACAACTCACACCCAAGAAAATCCTTAGACATACTTCACGACGCTAGGCCTATATGAATGTGTGATCTGAAATGTATAAGAAGACTCATATGAAGCAAAATAGGCCTACATGAAGCAAAATAGGCCTACATATGAAGCAATATATGCCTACATATGAAGCAATATATGCCTACATATGAAAAGTGATCTTCAGTTTGTATTACCAGAGGTGCATAGGTCCATATTCAAGAACATATGTGGTACATACGATGGTGTGGTACCAATACGATGGCTCCATAGAAAAACAATTGAGCCATCGTACCAGTACCACACCATTGTATACACCATCAGTGTTCTTGAATATAACTCGTAGTACCACACAATGATACTGAGCATTAAATAATTAAATGCATTTACAAGATTAAACTTCCATTAATACTAAGAAAAAAGTATTAAAATTATATAAAGGAATTAACAAAGACAAGAGAATATTACTTCATAATTTATATCCTAAGGTTATGTCTGGCTTCTTGGCTGACAATATTAAGGAAAATTGAAAATTGTTTACAATTATGTTCACTGAATATGTTTTTGGCATTTATCTAGACTATTACTGTTTTGTAGCAGTGTTGCCAAAGCTAGCTAGGTCCCAGAGTTTTGCCCCAGTCATTTCCTGGTACTTTACCATGATTATTTCCTGGTAGTTTGCCCAGGTTAAGTCCCGGTAGTCTGCTGCAGTCTAGGTTAGGTTAGGTAAGGTATGGCTAATTTCAAAATTTGGAAATGGAGCATTTTTGGAGGAAATGTCATAAAAGAAAATAGGGCATTTATTGAAAGAATTACTGTTTTGTAGCAGTGTTGCCAGATCTGGCTAGGTCCCAGTATTTTGAAAGGCATTCACCGCAGTACTTGGTCATGACATCTGCGCATGTGCGAGTTCTTTCCTTCCTTTAAACCTTTAAATAATTTTCCCTAGCTCATTCTGGCAACGGTGGTTGGTGGTCTAGTTGGCATGACTATGGCGTCAGATGGTTAGGGTCCGGGGTTCAATCCCAATGTTATTTTTACAAACTATTTTTTTTTACTATTTTCACAGTTCCCGGTGGTCTGCCCCAGTTAGGTCCCGGTAGTCTGCCCCAGTTAGGTCCCGGTAGTCTGCCCCAGTTAGGTCCCGGTAGTCTGCCCCAGTTAGGTCCTGGTGGTCTGCCCTAGTTAGGTCCCGGTAGTCTGCTCCAGTTAGGTCCCGGTAGTCTGCCCCAGTTAGGTCCCGGTAGTCTGCCTCAGTTAGGTTAGGTTAGGTAGATTTTGTTAGGGAGTAACTTTGTCATGACGTCATGACTAGCGCCTGCAGTGAAGCCCTCCCAGTATTTTGCCCTGGTCATTTACTGTACTTTACTACCGTCATTTTTCGGTAGTTTGCCCAGGTTAGGTCCCGGTAGTCTGCTGTGGTCTAGGTTAGGTCAGGTCAGGTCAGACTAGTTTCCAAATTATGTTTGTAAACGGGGAATGTCTCGAAAACGGGGCATTTCCGAGAGAAACACCATAGATGAAAAGTGTCTTAGAATGGTCCAAAATAGTGGATAATGATACTAATATATACAATATAGTGAGCCCAGGTTTTCTGTAAATTTACCCAATATTTATTTGACTCATGTTTATTTATCCATACGTATATTTATTTATTTACCTTATTTTGGTGATGGAAGTAGTAATAAGTTAACTTACGTAAAGCTTCCACACAATAGTAATTCATTTACTTATATTACCTATGTATACAATGATGGATTTCTCGGCTCAAAAATATTATGCTAACTAATAAAATAACTATTATATATGGAAATAATGGATAGGAGAAAGCTTTTACTTATGTTAGTGAAGAGAAGTGATGATGATGATGAAGACGACGCGTTCGGGTGTAGCCTTTGCAACGGCGTTCGGGTATAGCCTTTGCAAGTTGCAACGGCGTTCTTTCACTGTCTTCCTCTGCAGCTGATTCTTTCATACTCTCTATTGTGACGTTAATTTGAATTTGTATGATAAATAGATTACTGAGGGACGTGCAGGAAATCTAGATAAAATGGCTTTTTTTTAGGTATTTAGACATGAAAAATAAGGCAACCAATTAAATAAGTTAATAGGTAATTGAAATATATCTATATCTTCTTCTATATATATATATATATACAAAACAGTCTGTCTGTCTGTCTGTTTAGCCGCTATGCACAGCCGCATCGTTACACCTAAAGTAATAATTTTTACATACGTTTTTTCGCTGAGACCTGAGGAGTGTCTTGGCCCTATAATTGTTTTCTTCTTCAATGATTAACCCCTTAAAAACGACTTTTTTCCTCAGACAAATGCTGGTAAATTTGTCATTTTTCAACTTTCATGTAGGCAAAAAAAAATTCTTACAGAATGAAAGAGCTTGAATTTACACACCAAGAACTGAAAACGGGAGCCTTCTAGGTGTACGCAAAAGTGTATAACAAGAGCATCAAAGTCAAAAATAAATAAAATAATATCTCCTGAAACAATCAAAGAAAACTGATAGAAAACCACATGCTCTCTCTCTCTCTCTATGTAGGCCTACATGTAATCATGTTTTATATATATATATATATATATATATATATATATATATATATATATATATATATATATATATATATATAAGATATACTAGCTGGCTCTGCCAGCCGCTAGCTCCTGCGGAGGGCTGGCGGCCTAAGGCCGGAAGGAGCTTATTTGTTTCTTGGCCTGTCCCCTATTCCCACATATATATCTGGTCTATCTCTCTCACACACAGTCTATCTCTCTCTCTCTCTCTCGAAATCTAGCTATCTATCTATCTCTATCTCTCACTCACACTATATCTATTTTTCACTCTTTCTCACACACACACGTACTCTATCTCTCTCATACACAAATTTAACCAAACCCAATATTACCTTTCACTATTATCTCTTACACACACATCCTCTCTCCGCGGGGGCGGCGGCGCGGCGGCAAAGGCGGCGTAAGCGGCGGCGGCGGCGACGACGACGACGACGAAAAAAATTAATAAATAAAATAAAAATATTAATAAAAAAATAAAATAACCGGGACATAGCCGGACACTGCTACAGAACAGCAATAAATTCTATAAAATAATTAAGTTAGGTCTAACTAATTCAACAACTTTCTTATCGTTATATAGGGAGAGGTAATTTTTGTACTGTACTACATTGCAAATGTAGTTTATTAAGTATGTGTTTAATATGTCAAGTACCAGATACTGTATTCCCTTTTTTAACTGTTTCTTACCATGGTAGGTTACTACATTAAATTCTTTACTTCCAGGACTGTGTGTCTGTACTGTGAACGTGCATTCGATGACCTAAATGATGCCTGTAGTTGCATACAGTCCCATTTAGTTGAAGCACAAGCGGAGAGTCTTCCTTCAGTATCGCCCATCTCCTCGACCTCCATTGCTGAGAGTAGGTTAAAGCTAAAAATACTTTAATCCCGACTTACAGTCATTTGCAAAAATAGATATTCAATATTTAATTCAAGGAAACATTTTCCTTTACTAACTATGTATGCCCTGATAATTATATGCAATGGTTTAGAGCAGTTCAGTTTCCTTAATTAACAATGGCACTCCTCTTGTTGTCTCATTGATACTAACTAGTACTTTACAAATTTTACTGGTACAATAACCAAGGAAGAGCATAAGGGAGAAAGGAAGCATATCCAAACCACCTCAATGTATTACACTTCACTCTCAACCACACCACACTCATTACCAATTGCTTTCTTACTCATACCACATCTCTCATTTCTTTTTCCATCCCGACTTGTAAGTCCACATGCACCTCTCAAGTAACTCATTTCTACTGCACCTATTCTAGACTGATGATCCCTACTCCATGTCCAGGGACTCGTGCCCCCTGGTGTTGTGATGGTTTGGCTCCCATAGCTGCCTTCCTTGACAGCCTTCGGGGGTGGTTGAAGACTGCAACGCACACAACCACACTAGCCAACAACACAACATACACTCTGAGGGCACTTTGGGAAAGCCCGGTTCAGGCCATGGCCTTCCTCGAGAGCTCGTGGCTGCTCGGCCAGACAGCTTGAGGAACCTCAACAACAACTCCTGCCATAATGGTTACCTATAAGGGCTGAAGACCTAAAACACAATAGAAGACTTCTCCAATCTTTGGACCATTCTCATTTTTTCACAACCATCATTCCTACATGTGCGCATTTTTCTTTGATTATGTGAGTGCTGAACCAAGTACTTTACCATATCTACAGGATGATTCATATACATATTATAATATTTATTAAATGTGTATTATACGCTGTACATATGCATTTAAGACATAATATACAGAACTTATTTACAGTGTTTAAGAAGCAATAGCAGATCATATGTTCAACTGTAATCTATTTTCATGAATGCAAGCTCGTACTCATTTTACCATGTTAGCAGAAACTTCTTTTGAATAACCCTATATAATGCATATATATTTTTGTACTTTGTGTGACATTGTACCTAAAATTTTTACCATTACCATCACTGTAAAATTTTTACCATTACCATCACTGTAAATTTTTTACCATTACCATCACTGTAAAAAATTTACCATTACAATCACTGTAAATTTTTTACCATTACCATCACTGTAAAACTTTTACCATTACCATCACTGTAAAATTTTTACCATTACCATCACTGTAAATTTTTTACCATTACCATCACAACAAAATTTTTACCATTACCAACACTGTAAAAATTTTACCATTACCATCACTGTAAAGTTTTTACCATTACCATTACTGTAAAATTTTTACCATTACCATCACTGTAAACATTTTTACCATTACCATCACTGTAAAATTTTAACCATTACCATCACTGTAAATTTTTTACCATTACCATCACTGTAAAATTTTTACCATTACCATCACTGTAAAATTTTTACCATTACCATCACTGTAAATTTTTTACCATTACCATCACTGTAAAATTATTACCATTACCATCACTGTAAAATTATTACCATTACCATCACTGTAAAATGTTTACCATTACCATCACTGTAAAATTTTTACCATTACCATCACTGTACAATTTTTACCATTACCATCACTGTAAAATTTTTACCATTACCATCACTGTAAAATTTTTACCATTACCATCACTGTAAAATTTTTACCATTAACATAACTGTAAAAATTTTACCATTACCATCACTGTAAATTTTTTACCATTACCATCACAACAAAATTTTTACCATTACCAACACTGTAAAAATTTTACCATTACCATCACTGTAAAGTTTTTACCATTACCATTACTGTAAAATTTTTACCATTACCATCACTGTAAACATTTTTACCATTACCATCACTGTAAAATTTTAACCATTACCATCACTGTAAATTTTTTACCATTACCATCACTGTAAAATTTTTACCATTACCATCACTGTAAAAATTTTACCATTACCATCAATGTAAAAATTTTACCATTACCATCACTGTAATTTTTTTTACCATTACCATCACTGTAAAATTTTTACCATTACCATCACTGTAATTTTTTTACCATTACCATCTCTGTAAAATTTTTACCATTACCATCACTGCAAAATTTTTACCATTACCATCACTGTAAAATTTTTACCATTACCATCACTGTAAATTTTTTACCATTACCATCACTGTAAAAATTTTACCATTACCATCACTGTAAAATTTTTACCATTACCATCACTGTATAATTTTTACTATTACCATCACTGTATAATTTTTACCATTACCATCACTGTAAAATTTTTACCATTACCATCACTGTAAAATTTTTACCATTACCATCACTGTAATTTTTTTACTATTACCATCACTGTAAAATTTTTACCATTACCAACACTGTAAATTTTTTACCATTACCATCACTGTAAAATTTTTACCATTACCATCACTGTAAATGTTTTATCATTACCATCACTGTAAAATTTTTACCATTACCATCACCGTAAAATTTTTACCATTACCATCACCGTAAATTTTTTACCATTACCATCACCGTAAATTTTTTACCATTACCATCACCGTAATTTTTTTACCATTACCATCACCGTAAAATTTTTACCATTACCATCACCGTAAAATTTTTACCATTACCATCACCGTAAAATTTTTACCATTACCATCACCGTAAAATTTTTACCATTACCATCACCGTAAATTTTTTACCATTACCATCACCGTAAAATTTTTACCATTACCATCACCGTAAAATTTTTACCATTACCATCACCATGAAATTTTTACTATTACCATCACCGTGAAAATTTTACCATTACCATCACCGTGAAATTTTTACCATTACCATCACCATAATTTTTTTTACCATTACCATCACCGTAAAATTTTTACCATTACCATCACCGTAAATTTTTTACCATTACCATGACCGTAAAATCTTTACCATTACCATCACCATAAAAATTTTACCATTACCATCACCATAAAATTTTTACCATTACCATCACCGTAAAATTTTTCCCATTACCATCACCGTAAAATTTTTCCCATTACCATCACCGTAAATTTTTTACCATTACCATCACCATAAAATTTTTACCATTACCATCACCGTAAATTTTTTACCATTACCATCACCGTAAAAATTTTACCATTACCATCACCGTAAATTTTTTACCATTACCATCACCGTAAATTTTTTACCATTATCATCACCGTAAATTTTTTACCATTACCATCACCGTAAATTTTTTACCATTACCATCACCGTAAATTTTTTACCATTACCATCGCCGTAAAATTTTTACCATTACCATCACCGTAAAATTTTTACCATTACCATCGCCATAACATTTTTACCATTACCATCACCATAAAATTTTTACCATTACCATCACCGTAAAATTTTTACCATTACCATCACCGCAAAATTTTTACCATTACCATCACCGTAAAATTTTTACCATTCCCATCACCGTAAATTTTTTACCATTACGATCACCGTAAATTTTTTACAATTACCATCACCGTATATTTTTTACCATTATCATCACCGTAAATTTTTTACCATTACCATCACCGTAATTTTTTTACCATTACCATCACCGTAAAATTTTTACCATTACCATCGCCGTAAAATTTTTACTATTACCATCGCCGTAAATTTTTTACCATTACCATCGCCGTAAAATTTTTACTATTACCATCGACGTAAATTTTTTACCATTACCATCGCCGTAAATTTTTTACCATTACCATCGCCGTAAAATTTTTACCATTACCATCGCCATAAAATTTTTACCATTACCATCGCCGTAAAATTTTTACCATTACCATCACCGTAAAATTTTTACCATTACCATCACCGTAAAATCTTTACCATTACCATCACCGTAAATTTTTTACCATTATCATCACCGTAAATTTTTTACCATTACCATCACCGTAAAATTTTTACCATTACCATCACCGTAAAATTTTTACCATTACCATCACCGTAAAAATTTTACCATTACCATCACCGTAAAATTTTTACCATTACCATCACCGTAAAATTTTTACCATTGATAGGATCTACACAATAACCAATGGCTTTAAAAACACAGTTATGAACTACAATAACTGGGGAATATGAAACAAGAGCTGTAACGAGACCTGTGTGCATAATTTTATAGTTGTGAGGAAGAATGGTTCACTCATGTTCACTACAGATTCAACCACCAGATTCACTTCTTTCCATCTTTATTTGTCAGTCAACTGTGTTCTGGCTTCCTTTCTTACAGATTCTTACAGATGATTCCCGGGGAGAGGCTTGTTAGCCTATGAGACCCGGCTCAGAATTCTCTCTAGTAAGGCTTGGCGTGGGCTTCTCAATGTCATGAATTTGGTGATACGAGCTCTATATTGGTCTACACAGAGTCATTCTCACTGCAGAGACAACGGCAATATATTAAATGTATATGGTAAGCTTTCTTACCTCTAAATCTAGAGTCTGACTCCCAGAGAGTTTTCTTTGCAGCACTAATTATATCAATGCTAATTCAAGTATGGATACCAACTGACTAAAGTTGCGACAGCGGTAGAGGCCTTAGTCTCCCTCCTCTGTCACTCTGTGAGGACAAGCTAGTTCCTGTTTTAACTTGTGTTTACATACACACACACCACACACACACTCATTTTTCATAATATTCTTAGCATTATCTTAAAATTCACACAGAAATTCACACAGATTTTAAAAATTTGGTGTCCTCACACAACACCTCCCACGTAACTCCATTTCGCACCCAGGATTTGTGGGAAATTCTCACGAAGTGGCAACACTGACACCCATACAGAATAGAGCCCTAAAGATAATCACAGGCTGCACACCATAAAACCAAAATCAAGGATCATTTTGACATGAGAGGCACACAAGCACTTTATTATAGTCCATGAGCTGAGCCTAGAACTTCAGAGAGTACCAAAAAGGTGAATAAATATCATGTGCACTTTCAGCAATTAAGGTGGATGTCTGAAGTGTTGCGAAATGGTTGATGGACATTCCAGAAATATAGCTAATCAATCACCTTTTTGGCAACCTATCTCTAGCAAGTATAGTAAATTTTTCACCGAAAATCGAGAATAAAGTAATAAAAATGGCAAGTCTTCAACTAAAGATCATATTAAGAGACTTCTAGTTGGTCTCATCTTATTCGTTTCTTAATTCTGCATCTTTTGGTGTATAATACATGCAACTTAGGACACAAATTTGCTTCATAATATGAGAAAAGTGAAGGAAAAGTTGATCAATTTGTAGTATTTTCTTACGACTTTGTTTACAAACTTTCTTTTGTTTCTGCCCAATCCGTATCTGGACGACGTATTTGGTCAGTTCTCGTCACTGAAACCAAGCGCTCCCAAGACGGTTTCGGTACCCCAATCCTCCGCTTGGACGACCAGATGACGGCTTAAGTTGCTTTGGCTTGGTTTCACCGAAGCGAACTTCGAATCCGATTGACGACCAGATGACGTCTTTAGTATATAGATATACAAGTTTATTTCTTACAAGATATATAAAACTGGCAAAATGTATATTCTATAATATAGCATTAATAATATCTATAATATCACATCAAGTGTTCATCAATAACATGTAGTAGTGGGTCTAACATATCCTTGTATACTCTTTGACGCCTTATTCTAATTTTAATATATTTTCCAAACAAGAACGGAAAACATTAAATAATATGCCGTATAAAAGTTTATATTCTTTATTGAACCATCGTCCTCACGGTCGTCACGTCAACACGAGCCTCGGGAGGAGAGGTAAATAAAGGTGTCAGTGAAGAGAAATTGGAAACTTGGAAAAGCATATAATTATGAACCACATGGACATTTTTAAGCAGAGACGTGATCAGAGGCAACAATAAATAATCATAGTAAACACAAAGGAAAATAAAAGGTAAATATTGAATGAATTACGGTTTTTGCATATGTTTTTTCTACATTCATTGCCCACTAATTTAGGCCATTCTAAGACTATTTTCTTCTAGGTCTATGGCATTTCCTCGACAAATGCCCTATTCCAAGATAGCCTGACCTTACCTAACCTAACCTAAACCGCATCAAACTACCAAGACCTAACCTGGGCAAACTACCGGAACCTAACCTGGGTAAACTACCGGGAAATAACCTGGGCAAAATACTGGGACCTAGTCGGATCTGGCAACACTGCTACAAAACGGTAATTTTTTCAATAAATACTGCAAATTTTGTGGATGTTCCAGGTTACCTACAAGTATTAATAATACATGTGTGTGTGTGTGTGTGTGTGTGTGCGATGATAATTCTAGGTTAACTATAAACTCATGAATCCTACCCTGGATACCTAAATCCCCCGCACAACCTCCGCATATTATGCTGCCCACGAGCAGCCCTCTGCGGGACCTCTTAACTTGAACTTTAACTTGAATACATAGGTGAAATGGAAGGTACCCTATCCCTTGGTTGGCTGTACTCCAAATGAGGCGTAATGATGTATATTGAATGGGTGTAGAAGTAAGAAGGTACCATATCATGTAGTTGGCTTCACTCCAATTGTATTATAATATGTATGGTATTATGGGCCATATTCAAGATCATTCGTGGTGCATACGATGGCGAGGTACTGGTATGATGACAGTGTTATTTGTCTATGGAACAGTCATATCGATGCCACACCATCATCCTAAAAAGTCGTAAATGTTATGGTATTATTATGTGTATGGTATTATATATTATGATAATTTGATACAGTGATTTTAATGCATACGGTGTGACCTCTTTCAGGAATGCAGGATGGCTAATTCTAGTGATGATTCATTGTTACCCACGGGCTGGATAAGGAAGGCCTCTCGTCGATGCCCAACAGCGTCCTACTACTTCAACACCGAGACTGGTAAATCAACATGGATTCATCCCAACCTTCTGGAGTGGGCTAATGAGGGTGCACCAAAGAAAAAGAAGAAGAAAGAGAAAACACAAACTAAAGCCTTTCAAGTTAAGGATGAAGTAGCAGAGAAAAAACCTGTTCATTCTAAGAAGCACACTGTTACTAATGATTCCACAACCAGTCCACCAAAGAAGAAACTGAGTAACAACGATGAAAGCAAGAGTAAATCAGAGGAACCAAAGCCTATTGTAGGTAAACGGAAACCAATTACATTCAACATCACAGCTAAAGCAAAGCTCAAATCTTTTATGTCAGAACAGCATAAACCTTCAACCTCCAAAGCTGTTAAAGATGTACACACTGATGGAGACAATAATAAATGTGGTAAGAGTAAACTAAAGCCAGTTTCACCAGGGCTAAGTTTAATATTTGATGGATACGGAGATGAAGACAAGGATTCGGAGGAAAACGATGCTGCTAAGGAGAAGACAAGAAGACATATTAAAGCAAAAAGGAAGGGCACAACCAAGAAAGGAGGAAGCAAAGATATATTTGAAGATATCATAAATGAAATGAACAATAATCCTTCACATGAGAAAAAGTATTACAGTCTACCAATACCACTTAGGGAGGAGAGACTAAAGGAAAAAGAAAAGGTTATAACTCTGTATGAGAAGAAACCAAAAAGTGTTTTTACAAAAAATGTACCAAACAGGGAATCTGTTGGTGGACTACAAGAAGAATTGAAGAGCACAGCGGACTCACCCTCAGTGACAACTTCAGATAGTACAGAATCTGGATTGGAAAAAACAGTAGTCTCTCCAAGTGTGTCCAGTAAATCAAAATTGGAGGAGTCAAAAGAAGTTAAGAATGTAATCACATTATATGCATTGGACGTTGATGATGTCACTGATATGGAAGTAGATGAACAGGAAATCATTGCTGAAATTGCCACCTTTCGAGGAGAAGCCTCTCATTCTACCTTGCATAATGATTATAATTGCAGTTTACATTCCTCAAGTGTAAATAAAGGAAGCCTTGAAGCACTGTACTTTGTGGTGGATACAAATGTCCTCATTCATGATACAGGTATTTCATTCCTTGAAGCTCTAATAACATCAAGGACTGAAGGAAAGGAAACAAGAATTGTCATACCATACACAGCATTGCAAGAGATGGATGGTTTGAAGAGAAAGGAGACAGTTGGTAGAGCATGTCAGTCAGCAATCAAGTGGTGTCATCATCACTTTGAAACAGGTGATCCAAGAGTACAAGGTCAGAGCTACCAGAACTATCTTAGTACACGAGCACTCAATCAACAAGGTGTAAGTACCATATGGTTTGCCTTGATCTTTATTCCTACATCATTGGCTAAGTAAGTGTAGGATAAACATAGACATTATACTTGTAATGTAAGAATGAATATTTGTTGGTATTACTCAGCATACTTTCAGTGCTTACTCAGTATTTACTAAGACAGTGATGTAGAGTAATCCCTCATTTTTCATTGCTGTTATGGATGTGTATTTTACTGTTTGATGTGAATCTGTGTAGGCCTACACTGTATCATCCACTGGGTTTATGGGTGTGTAATGTACAAAGAGGTTTACTTTACATAGATTCATTATAAACAGTGCAATTTACACCCAAAACACCAGTGAAAAATGAAGCATTGCAGTAGGAATAGATATCCCCTTGGTACAAATATAATGTTCTTATTTACTGCTCCACACATTCTTCAGCTGCAGGTAGAATTGACAATGGGAATAATAAAGTGCAATAAATATTCCTCATACAGTATAGCATCTTTCTAACTTTAAGAGGAATACAGTACTTAAATCTGTAATACAGTACTTGTACTAATATTTTGTTTTTTTGTTGTACAGAGTGGTGACGACCTTATCCGCGACTGTTGCCTGCAGCTACAGAAGGAAGGACTGAATGTATGCCTCCTCAGCAATGATGTCAACCTATGCAATAAGGCATTTATGGCCAATATTAATGCAATAGGAACCAGAAAACTCCAGTCAAAAATGAATAACAAGGATGCAAGAAATATAAGACTTTCTTCATCTTGTAAGAGACTGCAAATGAATGACGATGATGATTACCATATGAAACAAGTGAAAAATGAAACAAATCCCCTTCCACATCATCACCAAAATAATCACAGAGAAATGCTGCCAAAATATAGTAGTCATGAAGATAGTATAATTAAGGCTGACCAAAATGTCTCACAACTTCACCATGGAAAAATTACTCCAGTACCTAAAAGAGTAAGAAGAAAAAGAATATATTTGAACAGCGAGGAAGAAAAGACACTTGACAATATCATTGGCTCATTGCAGATTACTTTGAGTAGCATCCTAGAGACTGTTATGAAGGATACATTTGGAGATCTTTGGTTGAAAATAGTTTTACACAAGCCTCCTTGGACAATACATACATTGTTTATTTGCTGGGAAAAGCACTGGATAGCATTGATGCTTGATGTATTTCCCAGAGAAGTGAAAAACTTGGTAGAGGAAATAAAGCACATGTTGCGTAACTGTGAAATAGGAATAGAAAGTGTATCAACTCTTACACAAAAAGTGAAGCAGTTGTACAGTTTTTTTGACATAAGGTTCCACGACCTTATCATGCCACTACCTGGGGAGTCAGATGGAATATTAGATAGAGAAACACTGGCATCAACAACACCCTCCTTATCTAACGTACCACCATCATCTGTTCTTTCACCTGCCAACACTAGCCTTGAGGAGAACAACAGCAGAGGAGAGAGTGAAGGAGTTAACAATGTGAAGAATATGATTAATCAAGTGGGACTTCACATCACTCATTATGTGTAAGGGAAATAAATGTTTTAATTACAGTACTGGTATATGAAATATTTCAACTTCTGTGGAAAGAAAAGGTCACAGTTGTATGAGTGTGTCAAATAGCATTGCTTCTGATCAGAAAAAAAACAAAAACATTTATAATTGTTCCTTGCCATCTATTGAGCATATAATGTCTTGGAAATATCTTCTTTAGTTTTCTTATTTACCAGTCTAGTTATACTTTGGAAGACAAAACATATCTTATTGTTGCACCATACATGTATTTCAGAGCTCTGGTGTTGGATGCATATTGTGTACAACACAGTCTACAAACTCTTAACAGAACCAGCCAAATGAATCGAGAGCAGGCATACAGCAGTGGTGTAAATCTCCGTCAAGTAATTTATTCCCTAGGAACTACTATAGTCAGGTAATGTATATACCGTACCAATATTAAATGATGATATCTGTAAAACAGAACAGTTCTTAAGCCTAAAATGAATGACATGCCTTAGTCTAGAAATTTAGTATCCAGTTCTATAAATGTATTTTCTATGTAATTGTTTCAGATGCATGAATGAGAAAAATGCTGAAGCAATCCTGAAGGTGTGTCATCTGCTAGTCAACTTTTGGACCGAGGCCAAAGAACAGTGTCCTGAGTTGCCATTCACCAACCATGACCTCTCACTGCTGCTGGAGTGTCAGGAAGGGCAGCAGTACTTGAGAAGTGTAATAAATGAACTTGAAAAATTGATGGAGCATCTTAACATAATCGATCCTGGGGCCAATAATTCTTAAGAGAAGTAGAATGAAGAATGTGCAGTCCATTGTAATCCACAAATGGAGGATGCAGCAAGGAAATTTTATCCAATGCGTGCTGAGGGCAGAGTGAATGTTGACAATAGAAATACAGTACAGTATTTTATGTGTTCCAATCAAACTTTTTTCTGTATTTTGGTGCTACTAGAATGAAGGCAGTTGGAATTGGAATAAAATATTACACCAGGAATTGTTGACAGGAAAAATGGATAGAATCTAGATAGAGACAAAGAATACTGAACTGTGAATATTATTTTGACTCAGACAAAGTACTGTCCTCGAATGAGCTCTTCCAACTGCAATGTATGTCAACATTAGTTAACTACAGCAGACTGGAATTGGATGGGATCATTAATTTAATACAATATTTTAATTCCAAATGGCTAAATTCATTATTAGTGTAAGTTGAATTTCTGAGAAGAAAACTGCAAAAGTCTAGTCCATAAATAAATATAATTATGTACTACAGTAGGCTATATATAATATCAATTTTGGAGTGAATTACATGAGTCAGTCTATCTGCCTGTCTGTTCTCCAGATAAATTAATTCAATGTAATTTTGTAAGGTGGATGTGTTAGCCAATGTTGTGCCTCAAGAAGTGCTCACTGTGTGTACAGTTGGACACAGGAATTCGAGGAATAGCCCAAGTGAAAGATGGTCAATTTCTCCCAATATCAAGTTCCTTAGTGCCAAATAGGAGACACCAGGGGCAGAAGTCAGTATTGAGGATGGTAATAAAAAGCAACTACCTGATAATAGACACTGGTTACTCAAATGGGACAAGTATATTTTACCTGGGCTGTAGCACAATTCCTGTGTCCAACTGTACATGATCCACACTTCTGCATTGCTCTGTTAACACACTAGTAATAGAGGGTGAACAGCCCTAGGAACTATTACTTCTTTACTTGTATTATTTTTTTCTATATTTAAAAAAATGAGGACTAAAGGCTGAGAGCTCACTAATTGTCTCCACCTGTGAAACCAAAATGAGAGAGGTCCAATTTCGTTCTTGTTTAGTTATATATATTTTTGTCTCCTTTTCCAGCATTTGTGCATTTTCTTGTAATATAATACCAGATGCCTTATACTGTAATATATAGCCTATATATATAACCTGGTACAGTATTTGTTTTTGCATTGTTGTGTTGTATTGTTACTGAAATTCAGGACTGAGGAAAAGCAGCAAACTTATTCAAATTAATAATCATCACCATGTCCTCTCTCTCAAGGAAAGATACAGTGAGCTTCTCCAACCTTCTCATTAAGTTACAAACAGGGCTGTACTGTACTTCCAAATGTGCTTTACGAAAATATTTTTGTACCTGATATGAATATCTAGTGATGGTTTCATACAATCCTTTATCTCTGTATTTCATCACCTCATATGATTAAGGTTAAACTTCATAATTACCATAAAGGTGATAGAACTTTGAACTTAATTGTACAAGAGGTAGATAGTCACACACCCTCAAGCTTGCTCTGTCTCTCACATATACATACTTAACAAAGCTGTGATATATATAGAGTGCCCAATTAGAACCCTTCAATATTGGGGTCTTTATGATAATGAAAATACATTTAGTTTTAATGTATCGAGGATATTAAATTTATCAGATATTGTGTATAAATAATTATATAAAAAGTTATAACCATCCATCCAGTATAGTATATGTAGTTATTTCAGAAGTACAACTCTCACTAAAGTGGTCATCAAACACATTATGGAACACTGCACTGCACACAACCACACACACCAACAACACGGCATACATTTCATGACAACACATCACTCTACATCAATATTATGGAAAACTGTACTGCACACAACCACACACAGTATTATATTCCATGAGACGATATAATGCAACACCCCTCGCTATCAAACACATTATGAATCACTGCACTACACACAAAACAACCACACTAACAACACACACTATGAGACCCCTGTGAGATAAGCCAGATAACCCAGTCCAAGTCAGATGCTCATACTCCACTTCCCTTATGAAGTAAACTACCTCATGCTTGTTGATATTATGTGTCATTATTATTTGTTGATGCACAGTTGTCCCCAAGAAATGATGGCAGTGTATCCAGAAAAAATAAAAACCTTCCATCACTTCTTGAGACAACTGAATACCTGTGAATAGTTCCAAGAGGAGAGTACTGTACTGAACTGAACTGTATCTTTAAGGGAATATTCTCTCTGACAAACTGGAGCACTACCGATTTCTACAAACTATGATGCAGCTTCTTGTGTGTCCTGTACATCTATTTGCTCATTCTATTATGCTCTTTTTTTTAGTATGGTTCTGGGCCCTTGTCTCCTTTTCGTACTTTATTCTGTCTTCTTGTAGCATTATTAGTACCAGTACCATATTAGTTTCTGTATTACTGTAATTATTTCATGAAGACAGATAGACACACACACTTACTTTCACCAGTTGATTGTTGTACCCTATTTTCCTTTTCTGACAGGATGAGGTAACAACTACACTCTTGATCTGTCTTAAAATTGTACAACTGAATACTCTTTTTTTATTATTGTACAGTGCTTTATATTTTTCTAGTAAAAATTAAAGCCAGAACATTTATCTATAAGAGGATTTCCTTATCCCTCTTGGTTTATACCCTTGAGATGTATTCAGTAAGATCTTGGGAGGGAGTAGGACATAATAATTACTATGTATGTATCACTGTTTTCCAATTTACTGTAAATTGTTATGGTTGATGGTACAGTGTTGGTATATCTGGAGTGAAGGTACCACACATCTTCACTTCTCACCAGGCATCTCTAAATGTGAAAAAGGAGTCACTAATTGTAGTCTATAATTGGGTGTGAAAATGTTTACTGTCTATAGTCAGTTACTGCATTTTAAGAGAAGATTGTCATATCTGTCTTTGCTACTCTAATAAGTGTTAGCACATGGAAAGATGGGCATTTGATTTGCTGGGCATGTAGTATGACTATGTTTGGTTGGTAGTGAAGATGTTGGTAAGTATATAAAATGGGATGTTTGGTGCATAATGAAGAAAAGATGTTTGTGGTGCATTGCAAAGATTATAATTTGTTATTTGGTTGTATGTGAAGATCAGATGTGTGGTGGGTAGTGAATATCAGTTGTGTTGTGGGTAGTGAAGATCAGTGTAGTGGGTAGTAAATATTAGATGTGTGGTGAACAGTAGTGTGTAGCAAAGATCAGATGTTTGGTGGGTAGTGAAGATCAGATGTATTTTGGTTAGTGACTGTAGGATGTTTGTTTACATGTACCGTAATAGTGAAGTAATAGTGAATATGTGATGAAGGTAGAGTAGTAGAGAAGATGTTGTATTGCAGGTGGAGTTCTGTTTTAGGTTAGCTATAATTATAAGACTCCGGGAGTGGCAACTAAACAGGCCCTAGTTAAGCACAGTGAAGTACAGGAAGGAATACTGCACTGTATCTACATAGCTCAAATGTCCAATGTGTCATCGTCATCTGTTGATTGGTGTGTAGAATACTGTCCTTATTTTGTAGTGATGTAATGATGAAAAAGTAATGTTTTATAAGCACTTCATAGGATACCTATATGTACACAGTTTATATGGTGTATATATATATAATACTGTAATTAGATAAGGAAAGTTAAGGATTGTTAAATTTTCAGATGAGAGAAGTGTAGTGGAGTGATGATGACATTGGACCAAGACAAGGTGGTGAAGGGGGACAATGGTGGTGAGGCTGACTGTGATACTCCTAGTGAGTCCCAACCCTCCTCCACTCCTTCCTCCAGCTCCGACTCCTCTTCGGTTTCCATCCCACACAGTAGTGTTCTTGTACTTGGGAGTCCAAAAAACTCTGAAGGAACTGTCATTGAAGAGGTATAGTATAGTACACTCAATACAATGTGCTCTTTTACAAATACATAGTCATTCTGTTAGTACAGTAGTTACTTAACTAGATACCATACAATGTTCTTTTTTGTAAGTAATACAAAACCACTCCATGAGTATTAACTTCAGTTAGGAAATATTTTCACTAACTCCTTAACCTTGCCCAGTGGTTAGCAAACATATTACAATAGAGAACAACCAGTCAGATTAATCTATATACTGTACTGTAATAACTTTTTCAGGTAATGACAGCTGTAGTGGGGAAGAAGCAGTCAGTCAGAGGGCAAGCATTTCGAGCAGTTAATGGGGTGTACGTGTCTTACCTCTGCAAAGATGACAATATTTTCTACCACCCTGGAGGTATGCCAATGTTTGATTTCTTGAAAGTGGTCCTTGATATTCATCATGTGGGTAAGGCAACAGCAAAAGCAAAATTACCCACACATGGCTGTTAAATGAACAACAAATCATTAGTTCATATGCAAATAATGTTGTTGCACAAGCTTCTTGAAGGTACAAATATACAGTATTATGGAGAATACAGAGGGTAGTAGGTCATTCCATAATTTAGCTGTTGAAATAAAGAACAAGTTTTCATAACAATTTGGATTGGGATATAAAATGACACAATTGCTGTGGGAGGAGAGAGGTATTGTGTGACACATCTTAACACTGGCCCATTGAAGGAAGACTATCTTTTGTTGTTAGTGGCATAGCTGGGGGGGAAGGGTGTAGAGGGGGTCATCTGTTCCTAGGTGCACCATCTGGGTTAGCACCAAACAAAGGTTGAATTACTACTGTACATACTAAAAACAAATCGTCAAATGCATAGGGTAGGCCAATATAAAGTATATGGACCCTCTTCTCACTATACCCTGTACTGTTGTCATCCACAGATTCAGTGTATATAGAAAGTAAACATGCAGACCAGCCCTTCCTTGTTTGTTCTATACTGAAGTTCCGCAAGGTAAGACTGATTGGCTTTACACTGATCATTTTGCTGGTATTGAATGCCTATACTGTATTTAACTAGTAAGTGTAATGTGTAAGAGATAAAAAATTACCTACTGCTGTTTAGTTTAATAATAATGTACCTGATAGGTTTGCTTACTTATCAAAGTATATCCAGCTGTGCAGATTTTCTCCTAGTTGCAATTCCTTTAACCTATGTAATGTTCAATCTCTTTTGACAGAGTAAAAGGGATACGTTAATGGTAAACATCAAGTGGTTTTATCGACCTTCAGAAGTGCCTGAAACAGTGTACCAGCGTCTTGCTCAAGATCGTAACACAGAGAACAGTAAGCTATGGAGGATTGTTTTATTTGTAGTTGATAGATATTAACATATGATTTAATCCAACTCAGAGAACAGTATGGTAGATTAACATGTGAATTGAAAACTATTTTATGTTCCAACTCAGACAACAAATCCCTGGTGACGGACGACCCTGTGATCAAGTCCCGTGAATTGTTTATCTCGGACGCCACAGACACATACCCTGTGTCAGTGCTGCGAGGGCTGTGTCGGGTGGACCATTACTCTGACATTCACTCTGTCAGAGACTTCAACCCAGAAGACAACTCTTTCTTTTACATTTTGCAGTAAGTGTCATATCTATGTACATTATGACTTTATTATTACAAATTCATTTTTTGGGTTTTGTTGTAATTGTACCAATATTGTTTCAAGCATTCTGTTATAATATACATGTACTGTTGTATTTTAAGCTGGCAACCTGTACTAAGTCAATATCCCTTTGACAGGTATGATCCTCAAACCAAGGAATTGACCTCAATAACTCGGGGAGAAATTCGTGTTGGACCGTCATATCAGGCAGAACTACCTGAATACAGGTAAGTTGTAGTTAAGGAGAGTAAGTAGAATGCTGAGGGAGAATGGGAAGGCTATTGATTGCTCCAAACTATGCCATGAAACAGAAACCCTCTTGATGAGACTAGGGGATGTGTTTTATAGCTGAATTGGAAGGGCTGATTAATCATACTCCAGTTTGCCACAAAGCATTGATATACTTCCCTTACATGTTGCTGTGTATGGAACAGTAGATGAATTAATTTGGGTGCTTAGTTATTTTGTGATATACAGTAGTAGATAATGACCTTTCAGATTACTGTACAGTACAGTACAATAAACTTTGATTCTCTAAGTGACTGTGTGATTGACATATTTCAGGGGTAATGTAGTGGTTGATGAGCGTCCTGAGGTGTGTGCAGAATGGGAGGAGCAGCGTTGGGTGCCTGGGGCCTCATTAGACACAGACCTTCTTATGTATCTCCGGGCAGCTCGTTCAATGGCTGCCTTTGCTGGGTTGTGTGATGGAGGCTCCACCACTGATGGTTGTAATGCTGCATCAAGGGACGACACCACCATCAATGCTCTGGAGATGGTCGGTATAATTGTAATACAATAATCTCTATAAAATTAGTTAATTTACACTGTTTGAAATGCAATACTTAAGATACAGTTGTATTTCAGTACATGTTTTGCCTTTGTGTGCAGAAGTAATCCAATATTTTACATAATTCAATTTCATTTAATTAAAAACCAATGTATTTACTTACAGTTGCACAACAGTGATTATGACCACGGTAAAGCTCTGCAGGCCCTTGTCAAGTGTCCGGTTCCAGATGGAATTGAGAAAAAGTGGTCAGAAGATGAAAGAGTAAGTTATCAATATATTACAGTAATAAGATTAGCTTTTCACTAGCAATAAAGTATTCCCTTAACTTCATCCCACTCATGAGTAATACACTATAATAATTTACAGGGAACTAATATGCCTGATTTGACTGAAATTTTTTTAAAAGTTATGATTGTTGATAATCTAGGATACAACCCCATAGTGTAAATATTTATGGATATTTCTTTTCAGAAACGATTCAAGAAAGGTTTAAGGAAGTATGGGAAAGATTTCTTCCAAATACGCAAGAATTTATTGCCTCACAAGAAAACAGTAAGTTTAGTCAGTTTGGAATTATTCTTCAGTTATGGGATCTTGCTTTATAATTTTAAGATTAATATTTTTTATTTAAATGAATGATCATAATAGTATGGAGAAAGGTGGAAATTTAAAACATGAGATTGCAATAATCTATTGCTAATCAATTTTAGTGAGATATGAAAATAGTATATGGGCACTTTTTAACATAATACAAAGAGACATGCTATTTATTATGATCAAACATAAACCTTCAATTTTATCCTGTGTAAGAAAAAAATATATGTTGCTTGTAAGTCCACAGTGTACCCTTCTATCCATTTTAAAGTACAACAGTATAAAGGTAAAGTATAAAGGTTGTATCATCACAGTCAATTAGTATCATTTTATAGAGAGGTAAAGGGAGCTAGGATTGAAATTACAATTTTCCCATTGCAGGGTGAACTTGTGTCCTTTTATTATCTATGGAAGAAAACTCCAGCAGCAGCCAGTTACTTTTCACATAATTGCCACAGTTCAAAGTTTCTGAGGCAGATCCGCACTCCCAGGGCCCCTCTGACCACTTCGTCTGTCTCGGAGAAAGACAACGACTCTGATGACTCTGACTATAAGGACCAACAAGACTACTGCTGCCTTCACTGCTATACCACCTGTGAGTCCTATTGCTATGTTATGAGGTTTTGGAGATGAGGTTATAAATTCAAGATGTGTCTAGTACAAGTCCTCATTTATCATGGCAGTAACCACTGCGATTACTATAGTATGTTTATTGAGAAATGGTCACTAATAATATTTGAATATTACAGCTTCCAGTGACTGGTACCAAATTGGCAAAGACAAACGACTGTTGTGTTATGAGTGCCACGTCCATTTCAAGAGGTATGGTGATCTCCCTGTCATTACCAACCCCCGTGATCCACCACTGAGGAAGATCTGAGAATGGGATTTGTAACAGGTCCAAGGAGATCAGCACCAGACACTGGGTGGCCAGGCAGTCAAGGGCCAACATTCTGGACATCATGGAAGAGTGTCCTACACCAGACAGATGGACACAAGATGCAAGGACAGCAAGATACTCAGCCTCCCCTGCCCCTAAGAATGTACTCTCAGACACAAATTACTTATGAGAGTATTTATATTAACAAAAATGAAAATCAGAGGATAGAAATGTTGAAACACAATTGATATGCTTGTAAGTTGGTCTTTCATGGGAGATTCAATTTGCATTATCAGGACTCGACTTGTAGATAGTGATTCCAACTGTTTGAAATAAATGCTGGCCAACATTGCTTTTCCTGATTACTGTACTTTTGTTTGGCCAGGTGAGACAGGAGAATGTGCTGCAGGTGAATGAGGCAGTGATGTCACCTGAAGTGGAAGCTGATTGATGTGCCTTGGTTGGACATGGATAAGATATACAGTCTGGAGGTGGTAGATTTTTGAGTAAGAGGATGTTCTATAGGATTGTACAGTTGCCAAAAAAGGTATTGCAACAACTATTGATACAACATTAAATATATTAATGTCAATAGTTGTTTGTTGGGATTATAAGTATGTATTACAGAAGGATATGTATATTTGCTTCTGTTATACATGCTTATAGTCACTACAAATAGTTGTGGATATTACTATGGTTAAAGTTCTATCAAGATTTGTCGCAATACCTTTTTTGGCAACTCTACATATGTTCAAGTGTGCAGAGATCACTTGACAGTTTACCAGCATTTTTCTAAAGTTGAAAAGATAAGAGGAGATCCCACATGATTTTGATGGCGAAGAGATATTCAGACTCATAACACAAGAAGACGTCTTCATGTTTGTGAGCATGTTTAAATATAAAGGTGTAATATACAAATATACCAGCACCATATAGTTGTAAGCTTGTACACATAATGAGCTAGCTAGCATGTAACCCTCTGTGACAGCCATCATCATCATTGTCACCTTCAAGTGATGTGGAACAAAGGATGTTGATGCAATATTGCAAGGAGACTCAATGAATCATAATGGAAGGCTCAAGATATAATACAGCGGCAACATAACATACATATACAGTACAACCAGTTGCTCCATTGATCCCATCCTTGTAGTGAAAAAAACACAGCATGTAGCCAACAGACTACTGTACACTGTAGAATAGCCTAGATATGAAAATACTATTGTGCGAAGACAATTAGAGATATGAAAACAATAAAACTATTATATGGAAGATGTATGCTTATTATCTTTTTATGCAATATGTTATCAGTGATCATCTTTATAACTTAAGCAGGTTCTGGTGTGACCTTCATCCTGTTTTCAGGCTATAATATTAATTCTAAAATATTATAAGAACTGTAAAGTGCCGAAAGTTGACTCAAATCATAGTAAACCTGTTACCATTCATATCCAGTTCTTTGTAGCCATCCCCTTAGGGCTTTTAAAACTCTTTTATTTTTTTGTTTAAAGGGACCTTTAACCCTGCACCAGGAAATTTCACTCTGGTGGCCTCGCAAGTTCACGTGACGTACGAATATTTTCCACCCTTTTGAGGTACGAGGATATGTATACTTGTTTTGTGCATTTGAATGTGTAACACATGGTAGAAATTGGCAGTAAATATGAGTATTGATTGACTTGTAGAGTGTAAAAGGAGGAATACAATATTGTATGATTAGTTGGGCCTTGAGAGTCGGCAGCAACACTGCATTGTTGTCAGATTTGGGAATTTTTCCCCATATGTAGTAAATTATTGGAAAATGGGGATTTCATGGGGAATTTTACGTACGTTCAGTTTTCCCCTACACTCCTACAGTAATGAGCAATTTTTCATAGTGAACTTATTTCCCTCAATATGAAAAAAAATTATCTTGATATTTCCATTATATCATAACTGCTGTTTTATTGCCTCCCAAAACAAATCAGAGGTATCACTGGATGCTCTGTGGACAAATTTAAGTCAAACCTGGACAAGTATATGTGGACAGTCCCAGATGAACCACCAGTACCTCATTCTGCAAAGCACAACACCAACTCCTTATTATCGGACCAACAAGTGACCCTACAGTTTAGGGATGCTGATCATGCTGTGGCCGGCTGCAGCGGTAGACCCATGGAGGTATAATCTAATATATTATACCTCCTTGGGTAGACCACTACGGCTTTGAGGAATAATAAAGTCCTCTAGACAGTATCAAATATTAATTAAGTACCTCCTGGTACACTGTAACAACGAGTTGCGTTACTATAGGGATGAACAGACTCAATTGTACACGGGACCCACAACTTGAACTGGAAATTGAACAGACCACCATCATTTTATACCATTTAGGTGGGAAAGGACTGCCTGTATTACATTTGATAAAGAGGGAGAAAATTATGTTATACCCAAATCTGGGGTAATTTTAGGGTGAGATCTGGGGAAAACTAAATGATAAAACCATAGCCAAGTTAGCAACCCTGAGTGAATGAGTGAGCTTGGTGTTGTTGGTGTCGGTCAAATCAGTGGTTCCCTCGTGTAGACTTTTTCTTTTTAATCACAAACCAAACTATTTATCAGGGTAAGGCTGTGTGGGGTGTGTTCAACGGGTGCCCTGGAGTGTAGAAATGTGTAAAATAGGTGCGAGATTACACCCAAAATGGCCTAAATATGGGAAAATGATATGGGAAGTCAGAGGAGTAGGAGGCGGCATTGGTTGTTGTGGCAGATTGAGTACACGTATATTATTATTATTAGACTTTATTAACTGTATATCCAGCATTTCCATGACCTCTGTAACCCGGTGGAGGTGTGTGTAGTGGTGGTGGTGGGGAGAAGGTCAGGTCAGGTCAGTGGGGATGGCCAGATGGGGGTGGGGGTAATGTTAATATAATTGGGCAACACATTTTTGTTTTCATCACTTCCTTCCCACAGGTCGAAAAAAAATATCTTAAGTATTTTATGAATTATTATTATATATTACTACCACCACGTCTTTTATTTATTATTATTATTATTATTATTAATATTTTTGTGTGTGTATGTGTGTGATTATGGCAATAGAAAAAAGTTAATTAACGTTAAATTAAAATAAAGATGCACTAGACCCTCCATATGAGATGATTAAATTTATCACATATGTACATACTGTATATATGTCTTTAACACGGATATATGTCTTGGTATTAGTACCGAAGTACATGTCTCTGTATAATAGATACTTTACTGTCATTACACACTATTTTGGACCATTCCAAGACAGTTTTCTTCTATGGTTTTCTTCCTCAAATGCCCCGTTTTGGAGATATGCCCCATTCCCAATACCCATACAAACAGTGGTAGAGCATAAATTTTGATTCTGTAAGTACAGTATTCCTCTATTGTGTATACCTTCCATGTTTAATTCTATTAAGCAATCTCCGACGTACAACACATATTAAAACTACATGTTAACCATAAAAGTATTGCATTATAAGTGAAATATGTATAAATACAGTTCCCCCGGTCTGCAGGATTTTACCCTCGGTAGTTTGCCCAGGTTAGGTCCCGGTATTGTGCTGTGGTCTAGGTCAAGGTTTAAAGAATACAAGGTTAACCCGCTCGTGGGAACTGCGCATGTTTGTGACGTCACGTGGCTTTCGGGGGTTGGAATGAAGGGGGAGCAAGGAAAAGAAAAGAAAACTGAAGCACAGGAAAGAAAGGCCAAACTATGTCAAACTCGCATGGTCCAGAATATAGTATATTCTCTCTCTCTCCATTAAGGAATTTCTCAGTTGTTAATAAATGATGTTATTTAATAAATTTAATTAAAAAAGTAGTTGTGCAATTAAAATATGCTAAATTAAAAGTAAAAAAATAAAAATAGAGTATACGCTACCGTACCGTACTATGCCCTGGCCCCTCTGGTACCTGTGGTCCCTGCTATCCCCCTAAATGGGTTCAAGAAATTACTATTATGTAAATATATGTACATGTAATACATTAGGTGACTCTTGTAATCACTTGATTCAAAATGAAGGCTGTACATCCTTGTATTTTTAACATTTATTATAGTCTCGCTCTTGCATGCAGCAATCCAATTTTGTTACATATCCTCACATATATCTCCCTTTGACTTGACTTGCATTCTCTCACCGCCATGTCAGCGTGTAGTGAGAGTCTGAGAGAGCTCCTGTGAGGTTGAGAATAGACTGACCTGACTTAATCCCCTGAACCCTCACTCGAATCTACCACACTACGTCATGCGCCGACTTGACCATTTTAAGTCCTATGCGGGTTAACCTTGCATTCTTTAAACCTTGGTCTAGGTTAGGTTAGGTCAGGTCAGACTAGTTTCCAAATTATGTTTGTAATGGGGCATATCTCGAAAACGGGGCATTTGAGGAAGAAAAACCATAGAAGAAAAGTGTCTTAGAATGGTCCAAAATATTGTAGTGGGTAATGACAGTAAAATATCTATTATACAGAGAGGTGCACTTCGGCACTTTTACCTATGTCTTTAACAAGAACAATCCGTGGTTTATACGATGGTGTGGTAAAAGTAAAATGGCTCTGTTGTTTGTCTGTGGAGCGGTCGTACCCGTACTGCACCATGATTGTTCTTGAATATGGCCCACAGGCTCAGTAAATCATCTAGTGTATAAGGTTGTTATTGTTGACATTTCTTAAGCTGTCTGGCCGAGCAGCCCCTAACTCCTGAGGAAGGTCATGGCCTGAACCTGGCTTTCCCACAGTGCCCTCAGAGAGTATATGTTGTTTTATAGGCGAGTGTGGTTGTCTCTTTCATACTGTGTTTAATAGAATGGGGTGCTGTGTTACATCCCGGACAGGCATCTACAATGGTTCCATCCAGCTTCTTCTGATAAGTCAGAAGAGCCGGGTGGTGGCCACACCGCAGCCTGGTCAGGTGGACTCTGTCCTTTGTTTTTGAGTGTTTCGATGGACTGATGAGTGATTTGAGTATGGAAGTGTTTCTGGAGACTGGTTTGGGGTGGACAGGGTGTGAGAGATGATAGTATTTGTGTGTGGTATCATGTACTGGGTGTTTTGATGTTCCTTGGCATATGTGGGTGTTGTGCCATGTAGTGTAGTGGATGGTGTGGGTTTGTGGAGGCTGCAGCAAGTGTTTGTGTGCCTCGCATGTCAAGATGATTCTTGATTTTGAGGACTTTGGTTTCATGGTGTAGGTGGTCTGTAGGTGTGGTAGCTGTGCAGCCTGTGATTGTCTTTAGGGCTTTATTCTGTATGGTCTGAAGGGTGTTGAGATGAGTCTCAGCGAGGTTTGAGGCCCAGGCAGGGCTTGCATAATCCATCCCTGATCGAATATATTGTTTGTACACTGTGGTTGTGGTTTCTTTGTTGTGTCCAAATGTTGTGCTGGCAAGTGATCTGAGGACTTTAAGTCTTTGCATGATGTGTTGTTTGAATGTCATTGATGTATTGTAATTTATGCCAAGTATTTTGGGTGTGTGTGTGGTATAGATGTGTTGCTTATGGTGAGGTGTGGTGTGTAGCAGTGTTCTGTGTTCCAGTTGGTGAGAAGGGTGACAGTTGACTAGGTGGGTGTTATTTTAAGTCTGTTTGTGGTGATCCAGTCATTAAGTGCATTCAGGTAGGGTTGGAGGATGTGAGTGGCTGTGTCTGCATTTCGGTGTGTACATGTGAGTGTTATGTCGTCTGCGTAGGAGGCTATCTGTACAGTATTTGTGTTGCCTGGGGTGTTGGTAGGTCGTGCATGTATAAATTGAAAAGGGTGGGTGAGAGGACAAAACGTTGGGGACACCATTGATTAAACTTTTAATGTTTGATGACTGACCAGCAAATGTAACATGGGCCACTCTTTCTCCCAAGAAGCTGGCCAGCCATCTTTTTGAATTATTGTTCATGTTTGTGTTGAATATTTTGTTGTTTGTGAGGTTGTGGCGGGGGATGGCATCAAATGTTTTATTAATATCCAGTGTAACTTAGAAGTGTTCTGTGTGGGGGTCTATCTGAGTTGATGCCATCATTAATTCTTTGTGAGAGGTCCGTAAGAAGAAAATGAGTGAATCTTGCTGCTTGGAAAAGTGGATAACATACAGTTGCCCAAGGAAAGACTGCAACCAAATTTGCTGGTGTGTGGCAATATCTGGCAGCTGCTGCAAAGTAAACACTCGTATTTTATCAATGGATCACTCAGAATCTACAACCTTTGTATGTATGGGTGTTATTGGCTTCAGCTAATTACATTCATCCTTACAAAGGTTGTAGGTTCTGAGTGATCCATTGATAAAATACGAGTGTTTACTTTAGTGCAGCTCCAGATATTGCCACACACCAGCAAATTTGGTTGCAGTCTTTCCTTGGGCAACTGTACATACTGGGTAAAATGGGAAGCAAGTTTTGCTCTTCATATGAGCCACCATTTGTGTTATATAGGCCTATATACAGTAAATAGGAAATAAAATTGAGCATGCAAATTATTATTTACACATAAAGTAGTTTATTATCTGTAGTTGATTGACTATACTGTACATCTATTAAAGCATTATGAACTATATGAAGTAGGGAAGAAATTAAGTTTTTTCTTTGACAATCGCAGTATTAAAAAAATCCTTGTGTACTCCTTTTTCGGAAATTCTTTAAGAGATTTGTCTGCTACCCTCCATCCCCATTATTCATACATATTTTAAAATGTTCTATTAATTTTTTTTTCACTGCACAGTACTGTAGATAGTGGGGAGAGCTATGAAGTTCAGGAAAAATGTAGGGATACTAATTTAGTATATGGAGTGAAATAGGTGAACCAAGCCTAATACTGTACAAGCTACCTAACCTATAGTAGAGTAAATTTTAGGTTATTATTAATGTACAGATTTTTTCAGTGTGTTTCTTCTACATTACCATTTACAGTACTATCATTGTATAATTTTTAAACAATGTCAATTTATGTACAGTGCATAGTTAGATGTAGCCTGCGATATGCATGTTTGGTGGGTTGTGAAAATTAAATATTTGGTTATAAGTGAAGATCAGATGTTTTGTAGATAGTAGAGACTAAATATTTGGTTGGAAGTGAATATTAGAGGTTTTTTGGATAGTAAAAATTAGGTTTTATAGTTTTAAGTGTGTTTGATAATGAGGAAAATTTCAGGATTATTAAATTTTCAGATGAGAGAGGTATAGTGGAGCGATGACTACCACGGACCGAGGCAAGGTGGTGGAGGAGGGGGACAATGGTGGTGGGGGTGGCTGTGATACTCCTAGTGAGCCCCCACCCTCCTCCACTCCTTCCTCCAGCTCCAACTCCTCATCAGCTTCCATCCCACCCAGTGGTGTTCTTGTACCTGGAGGTCCAAAAGGCCCTGATGGAACTGTCATTGAAGAGGTACAGTACACTCAATACAATGTTCTATTCTACAAGCAAGATAGTAACAGGTTTGCAAATACAGTACAGAGCAACTAGTCAGATATACCATACCTTATTAGTATCGACAGTATTGTAGCTATTCAATATCAAATTTCAAGATACTGTACTGTAAAAAGTGAAGAATATATAGATCTCCAGTACACTAATAAGAGAATCTCCCCTTAAAGCAATATAACATTTCAGGTAATGACAGCTGTGGTGGGGAAGAAGCAGCCAGTCAGAGGACAAGCATTTCGTGCACCAAACGGGGAGTATGTATCATATCTTTGCACTGATGATAACACGCTCTACCGCCCTGGAGGTATGCATTTGTTTGAATTATTGCAGTCGGTTGGTACTCCCTTGATATAGTAAAAATGTTATGTGAAACTTTTATAACTCAATTTAAGTCTTACAGTATAATTATATAGACCCTATTTTCACTTTATCCTTTACTGTTGCCATCCCCAGATTCAGTGTATATAGAAAGTCAACGTGCAGATCAGCCCTTCTTCATCTGTTCTATACAGGAGTTCCGCAGGGTAAGACTGATTTACCTTTACTGCTATATAATTTCTGCTAAATAATACATAGTGAATTTGCCTACATTTTAATTATGATACAACAGCACAGAACCTCTCCTAGTTGCAATTCCTTTAACCTGTGTAATGTTCAATCTCTTTTGACAGAGTAAAAGGGATACGTTAATGGTAAACATCAAGTGGTTTTATCGACCTTCAGAAGTGCCTGAAACAGTGTACCAGCGTCTTGCTCAAGATCGTAACACAGAGAACAGTAAGCTATGGAGGATTGTTTTATTTGTAGTTGATAGATATTAACATATGATTTAATCCAACTCAGAGAACAGAATGGTAGATTAACATGTGAATTGAAAACTATTTTATGTTCCAACTCAGACAACAAATCCCTGGTGACGGACGACCCTGTGATCAAGTCCCGTGAATTGTTTATCTCGGACGCCACAGACACATACCCTGTGTCAGTGCTGCGAGGGCTGTGTCGGGTGGACCATTACTCTGACATTCACTCTGTCAGAGACTTCAACCCAGAAGACAACTCTTTCTTTTACATCTTGGGGTGAGTATCAGCTCTACACTTGCAGGTTCATGGTTTGTGTATTGTTGGTATTATTTCCCACTACAGTCATCCCTCCGCTATCGCGAGTTCCACTTTCGCATTTCGTTACTATCGCGCATGTGTGAAAAGTTCAACTTCATCCTCTATAGCGCATCCGTATGCTTACTACAGTCAAAGACATTTAATCCGGCGACTTGTGGTCCGCAATCCCCGATAATCCGGCACTTTTTAGTCCAAGAACAAATATACTAAAACTAAGAAAAAAAAAAATCATACGAAACGTAGTTTTAAATTGCCCGGGCAGAGCAACGCGGGCAAGCCTGAGTTGTGGCAAACTGGCAACAATGTATAACGTGACGTTAATTTACATGCCTTTCCCTCCCTCTAAAGTCCATTGGAAGCCCTGATATTTGTCAGAAAGTAAACAGAATTTCCCAATCAATAGAGAAAATATAAATAAAATTTATCACATTTCGCCATATGATGAAGGATCAACAAGATAGTATTTGAAGAAATTTGACAAAAGTATTTGACATGGTATAGTTGTTGGCAAATTGAAGTATAGTATTTGACAATTTATTATATTGGCGAAACCATCTTGGCAGACACCATCTTTATACTCAAGGTCCAATGACACATATGTTTGCAAAACGTAAACAGAGGCAACTACGGCGCTGAGGGATAGGCATGTAATTTAACGACACTGCAATGTATAAACACGCGTCGCGTACAGCCAGAGCCTTCTCCATGGAGAAGGCTTTGGTACAGCTCGCATATTCACTTTCGCCCTCCGTAATTGTGTGTGTTATATTTCCGTAATTGTGTTATATTTTCTCTTGATTATGGGTACCAAGAAGCCCAAGAGGAGTCATGTGACTCTCTCAATCGAAAAAAAGCTAGAAATCCTGGAAAAACTTAAAAAAGGAGTGCGTGTGACGAAAATTTGTGATGACTATGAGGTAGAACGGTTCATCCACAATTTACGACCTAAAGAAAAAAGCCTCCGAACATCGTAAGTAAAAGAATGAGTTACAATTACAATAATAATAATATTAGTTACCGAAAAATTATTAATTATACCCCACACGATTACTGGCCTACCCCACTTAAATCAATACATACTTCAGTCTACCCTTCTGCTACTGTACATTCATCCCGTTTTTTGTGACAACAACCTCCGAAGAAGAAGATTTTCACATCGCACTCAACGCAACTCTTATAAGCGAGTAAAAATACCTTTTATTTTATGTTATATACTCTTTATTGATGTTTGTTGAGTTTATAAGGCTTTTTGAAGTTCATATTAGGTGTTATTTACTATGTATTAATGATTTGGTGGGCGTAAATAGCTTTTTAAGGCCATCTTGGGGGGGTCCGCTGGGTAATCCGGCAAATCTTGTGATCCGGCAGTCTCCAACTCCCTTGGGTGCCGGATTAAATGTCTTTGACTGTATCGCGCACGTAACATTCAAATTTGGCGGTGCGAAGGTAGTGACTATGTAATTGGCCAAGCACACTGGACTGACAGCTATGTTTATCATGACATGGTGTTACAACAGTGAAGGTAGCGACTATGTGATTGGCCAAGCACACTGAACTGACAGCTATGTTTATCATGACATGGTGTTACAACAGTGAAGGTAGCGACTATGTGATTGGCCAAGCACACTGGACTGTCTGCCATGTTTACCATGACATGGTGTTACAGCAGTAAAGATGAGGACTGTGTGGGTTTATAACTAGCCCTACTTATCAACTGGACTGACAGCCATGTTTACCAGGACATGGTGTTCAGTAAAAATGAGGACTGTGTGGGTTTCTAACTAGCCCTGCTTATCAACCCTATCTTTGTTTAACACAAGAGTTAACTAGTGATACAATATGCGGAGATAAAGCTTTTTCATCGGCGCCTAATTACACCTCGGTCTGGTATAGAATGTCCAATACGTCGATATAAGACGTTGTTCCTACAGGGATGTATATTACAATTCGTATTAAGCATATTAAATGCATATAACAATATGTATTAAGACGACTCATGACTGAAATGAGTCGTCGGCATCGACGGCATGTGTGGTAGTAGTGGAGGTGGTAGGGGGAAGGGGGGAGATAGCATAATATCGTTTGTTTACATTTTATTAATCATACGTTATTAGTGTTTCCTTCTTTTTCTGTCTGAGAAATACCGAAATAACTTCCTTCTTTATATGGAAGGATATGGCTTTCCATTTTGTAAATGCACCACCTGGTATGACTGAGTGTTGAAGTTAGTGTTTAACGCGTAATTACTAAACACGAGAGAGTCACACACAAGACAGGCTAGGCCTATATTCCCTTGACCTTGGGCTAGGGGGAATGGAGATACTGAGGGTAGGGGGGGAAGGAGCGCGGGAGAAGTGGTGGGAACACACACACACGCTTCACAGACGAGTGATATAATTTCCTAACATGTTCATTATCATTTCGCTCGTTTTGTATAAAAACTCACTGGATATGCTTCACTTATTTTCGCCACCCATTTTATATGGATGCAATCGTTTTGAAAAATAATTTTAAGTTAATATTTTGGTAGCTAATTTTACAGTCAGTCGGACACCCTACTCTGGCGCATGCTCTCGGAATCGGGCGCCAGACTCTCCATATGTGAACACGTTCTGTTATGTTTAATGAATTGCCATCGTGTTTGAGGTCTCATAGTAAAAAAAAACACGTCACTTTCGAGAGACATAAGAACCTATCCCAATTTTCATCATTAATCTTTAGTCCCTAAGGTCAGTCATGCATATCAATTTACGCACCACCTACCAGAACACTCAACACTCCTACTGTACTTGTGGGGTCCACTGTATTAGGTTAAAAATGCTATTTTCTTACTAATCTACTTTAGTTTTCATTTTATGCAAAGAAATATTAGTAAAAAAAAAACATGTTTAGGGAGGAAAAATCTTGAAATATGAGGGACTGGGAACCAATTTCAATTATTCCCATTAGTTATTAAATTCCGCTATCGTGATTTCCGCTATCACGTGCTACTTACGGTACCAATTAGGTGCGATAGCGGAGGGATGACTGTAAATGTAAATTTAATAAGCAGCGAGGGTGAAGCATATCCCACCAGTATTTATTATTACCTGTTGCCATTGTTAGAATATAGTAAAATCCCAGAGGTACTCATCTTTCTGGTTTTCATGGCAACCTGTATTAAGTTTTTTTTTTTTTTTTTACAGGTATAACCCCGAGACTCGGAGGTTGGCCTCAACTCAGGGAGAAATTCGTGTAGGGCCGTCTCACCAGGCAAAGCTTCCTGAATACAGGTAAGGATTGGTCTGCAGTGTGAGAATGGTCCGACTATTGATTCCTCCAAACTATGCTATGAATCAAAAACCCTCTATATGAGACTAAGGGATGTGTTTTATAGCAGAGTTGGGAGGGCTTAGTCGACCCCATTTTGCCCACAACACAAGACTATACCTCCCTTAAATGTTGCTGAATTTGGAATCATATATATATATATATATATATATATATATATATATATATATATATATATATATATATATATATATATATATATATATATATATATATATATATATATATATATATATATATATATATTAATTAAGGTGCTTAGTTATTTTGTGACCTTTCAGAACACAATAAACTTTGATTCTCTAAGTGACTGTGTGATTGACATATTTCAGGGGTAATGTAGTGGTTGATGAGCGTCCTGAGGTGTGTGCAGAATGGGAGGAGCAGCGTTGGGTGCCTGGGGCCTCATTAGACACAGACCTTCTTATGTATCTCCGGGCAGCTCGTTCAATGGCTGCCTTTGCTGGGTTGTGTGATGGAGGCTCCACCACTGATGGTTGTAATGCTGCATCAAGGGACGACACCACCATCAATGCTCTGGAGATGGTCGGTATAATTGTGATACAATAATCTCTATAAAATTAGTTAATTTACACTGTTTGAAATGCAATACTTAAGATACAGTTGTATTTCAGTACATGTTTTGCCTTTGTGTGCAGAAGTAATCCAATATTTTACCTAATTCGATTTCATTTAATTAAAAACCAATGTATTTACTTACAGTTGCACAACAGTGATTATGACCACGGTAAAGCTCTGCAGGCCCTTGTCAAGTGTCCGGTTCCAGATGGAATTGAGAAAAAGTGGTCAGAAGATGAAAGAGTAAGTTATCAATATATTAATGAGATTAGCTTTTCACTAGCAATAAAGTATTGCCTTAACTTAAGCCCATTCATGACTAGTAACTTACAGGGAACTAATATGTCTGACTGCGACCAGAGAGTACCTGGGGTCTGTGTGCCAGGAGGCCATTATACCCAGGGAGAAAGTCAACAACAACTGAGAGATTTTGAAAAGTTTGTGATTGTTATTTAATTCAGAATCTTAATTAAGGATACATCCATATAGAGGACTTATGCTATACTGTATTTTTTCAGAAACGATTCCAGAAAGGTCTAAGGCAGTATGGGAAAAATTTCTTCCGAATTCGCAAGGATTTGTTGCCTCACAAGGAAACTGTAAGTTAGGTCAATTTGTAATAATTATAATTCAATTATGGGAACCTGTTGTGTGTAATAAGATTTTATTCAGATTTAAATAATTAATCAACTTGGTTGTGAGGAAGGTGGGAAAAGTAATACAAAAGATTACTATGAAACATACATACAGTATGTTTTAGAGAGATATGAACATGTTATTTAAAAATATTTTCACATAGTACATCATTTTGCTGTCATTTAGAGATAAAAAGGCATAGATATTATATTTTCTTTGTTATTGGGTATTAATTTATAGAGTGAAGAAGAGAGAATTAATATAACTAATAATTCCGTTGCAGAGTGAACTTGTGTCTTTCTATTATCTGTGGAAGAAAACTCCAGCAGCAGCCGGTCACCGTCCGCACCGCCGTCACCGTCGCCAGAATGTGCTGAGGAGGATCCGCACCCCCAGAGCCCAGCGCAATACCGGCCCCAGCGACCCTCTGGACCCTTCTTCTGCCTCGGAGAAAGACGACGACTCTGATGACTCTGACTCCAAGGACCGACAAGGCTACCACTGTCGTCACTGCTATACCACCTGTGAGTTCCATTGTCAATGTTGAGGATTGACATTTTGAACACTTATAAGACTAACGGTGTGTCTTTTGTGTTGGAATATTCTCTCTGTAGTAATAAATGGTAATGGTCACTGCTGGCTTACTTTTACAACCCCTTATAATATTCATGCATTTAGGTGTGTCTCCAAACTATTCAGTTATCATGGCAGGAACCACTGAGATTACTGTAGTATGTTTGTTGGGAAATGGTCACTAATACTGTTTGAATTTTACAGCTTCCCGTGACTGGCACCATGCTGGCAAAGACAAACAACTGTTGTGTTACGAGTGTCGCATCCACTTCAAGAGGTATGGTGATCTCCCTGTCATTACCAACCCCCGTGATCCACCACCTGGTTCTGGTCGCCCTCCTCCCAACCCCCCCACCGAGGAAGATCTAAGAATGAGGACTCGTACCAGGTCCAAGGAGATCAGCACTAGACACCGGGTGGCCAGGCGGTCAAGAGCCAACACTCCAGACATCACAGACGAGTGTCCTACACCAGACAGGAGGACACCAGACAGACGGACACCAGATGCAAGGACAGCAAGACACTCGGCCTCCCCTGCCCCTAAGAAGGTATTACATCTGGCAGTGTACTCTCGGACACAAATTACTATAAAAACATATATATTAAAATTGTATTTGCATGAATAATCTCAGAAGAGGGTGACAGTGGTCACTGAAATCATTGGAATAAAACCTTTTGCCTACTAATGTGGGAATTTGATTATTTTCCATTGTGGTCATGCAAGTGTAATTTGTCCAGTACCACACAGGTTGATACATATGAACAGATCATAGTATGCTTTTGTATAGTTTCATATGCTTTTTTCAATTTTTTGTTCATTTTCTTATAATATTATAGTCCCAAATGCTTTATATGGTCTGATACTTTTTTTTTTCATTGTTGTATTGTCTTGTCCAATGCTAAATATTTCCTTGTGTGTGATTCAGGGTGAAGACAAGAACAGTACACGACGTGTGAAACGATCATTAGGGCCTGATGATGTCTCTGGTCCCTCTACACCCAGCAAGAGGAGACGTAATGGTGGAGATGTAAGTATTAATTGTCTCTGGGTTGTTCTGTACAATTCCCGCACAGAAGTTATTTAGTTGAAATTATAGTCATGAGCATTTGTTAAGTTAGTAAGCAGTAGCATGTGTTACTTGGTACATGAACCATCAAACGAGTGTAACACAAAACAGTAAGGTCCCGGTTTAAGTCAGAGTTACGTTCCTGAAACGTGATGCAAGTCCTTTTTGTGCGTAACTCGAGTTTCGATACATTTCGCTTCATACCAAAGCATATTTTGGTGTTTCCAACCAATTATTGTGTAAGTTATAGTACTACAGAACATCAACAACAACCACAGGTAAATATATGGTTATAATGCTATATTTACAACTACATAGGGTACGTATAATTATGAAACACAAGCTTTTGGATTAGAGGATTTTATTTATATTGTGGTGATGGGATGATGCTGCTGTGGTGTTCCGCCTGCCCGTCAAGGCTGTTGTCATGGCAACTGGCTTCCCACTTTCTGCTTTGCTCACTGCCTCACTCCCTCACACTGCTTATACACTATTTATCCCTTAACATTAACATACACAAGTAGTTTCATTACTATCATACAAGACATTTTTTAATTCAAATAAGATTTACTTCTGCTTGATTAACTAATTTAAGGAGATTAAATTAGTGTAACATACCTGTTACTGAGGTGATATTGAAGTAGGAAGTGCATCAAGGGAGTCTGGGGATGAACACCGGCTTGGGGTTGGCTGTGGCAGCAATGAAACTGTGAAACTGAGGCAGGGAGTCATGCAGGGTGGTGGAGTGGTATTGTATTCAGGCGTAAGGCGGGAGGAGTGGCGGGCAGAGCGGGAAAAAATTAGTGACACCTGGCGGCCGACAATAACACTAAACCCCGCGCTTTAATTTTTAAATTCCCTTGCCGTGGACTGACGTAACCACGAGTTTGCCGTATTTCGAGACTGACATAAACCAGGACCTTACTGTACAGTATCAATATCAACTTTACGGTGTTTCTTTTTCCTCAGAGGATTGTAACTACGTGTACCAGGAATGAAAAATTATGTTGTGTTCCTTTTCCTCAGATGTCTGGCCTGAGTTCAGATGAGAGCTCAGATGAAGGTGATGGTGGAAGTGGTGACCCCAACTCCCCCTCCCCACCAGCTCCAGTCACTCCTACAGTGTCATCACCCCAACAGCCTGAACCCACACCAGTACCAACATCATCTGTTATGCAACCTTCCACCACTACCATCACTATTACTACTACTACAATCCCTACTCCTACTACCACTACCACCATTACTTCCAGCACTGTTGTCCACACCACTACCACCACAACCACTACCACTATTCCCTCATCAGGTACAACTAGCACTATTCCTGCTCTACCCATCATGTCTGCTGCTCCAACACCACCACAACCACCCCCTCCACCACCACCTCCACCTCCACTTCCACAAGTTGCACACCCAGCCTCCACTGCCTCCTCAGGACCTATTATGGTCCCTGCTATTCCTAGCACAACCATTACTTCAACCCCTACCCTTTCATTGCCTACCATCAGTACAGCAGCAGTCACCTCCACTGCATCAACACCAGCACCAACACTTATACCTCCTCCATCACTGCCCTCAACACCTCAACAACAACAACCACCACCACCACAACCACCGCATCAACCACCGCATCAACCACCGCATCAACCACCGCATCAACCACCGCATCAACCACCGCATCAACCACCACATCAACCACCACATCAACCACCACATCCACCACCACATCAACCACCACAACCACCACCACATCAACCACCACAACCACCACCACCACAACAACCACAACTCCACCTTCCACCCCAAACATCACTTCATGGACCTCACTCCTCACCCGCCATAAGCTGTAAACCCCGGCAGCTGATACCCTCAGGGACGATGTGGCCTGGGGGAGTTCCAGTACCTGGTTCACCTATCATAACTTCTAGCACTCCAGCAACCTCGGTAACCCCAACCGGGCCAACGACTGTGTCCCAAGCACCACCACCTGGTTGGGGAGGAATGGTACAGCCACCACCTCACCCCTCCCCTGCAGTGCCTAGACTTTCTCCTAGTAGCTTGGTTCCTCCTCCTGCCCATAGTGGTGCCTTAGTGCAGCCACAACCAATTAGTCGCCTTCCAGCTCCTACATCTTTATCACAAAGTCCGGCTGTGAGTCAATTTAAACCAGGAATTATTGCCTCGGCGGTTCCATCTACCAGTAATATCATCATTCCAGGGCTGAACAGACCCATAGTCACTGGGGCTCGGATTCTTTCTGCCCCACAAGTAGTGAACCCTGTTGCTACTCGGCCATCCTCCCTGACTGTTGTAGCTCCTGTGGCATCAGTAGGTCTTGCTACCACCTCATCAGTTTCCACTACAACGGTCTGTAGCTCAGTGCGACCAGTCACTTGCACATCTATGGAAGATAGAGGGTCTGTAGTGAGGGCGCCTGTCACTAGTGTCCCTCATAGTGTGCTTACCAATATACCTCACACTCCACCCACCTCACAAGACAAGCCACCAATTAAGATAAAAACAGAAGCAGATGTGGTCAGATATTCCCCTGGGATTCACCATCCTGCCCTCAGACCAGCTCCTATTCATGGCTACCCACCCCAACTGACTAACAGTAATTCTAGTGTTACCCAGCCACCTCCACCATCTACAATCAGTGCAGTGCCAAGAGTAAGCCCTGCAACCTCTACTTATGCTGCTGTCCTAGCAAATCCTCCACCTAGTATCCAATCTGCTCCTCAACGTTCCGCTCATTTACCTAGTGCATCTGTCCCCTCTTATCCACCTGCTGTTGGTATTATAAAACCAGAGCAAATCAAGAGGGAGCCTGAACTCTCAAGGCCAGAAAAATTGAAGTATGAACATCCTCCTGTATCAAGTGAGAGCTTCAAGTTAGAAATTCCAAAGCATGAACCAAAACTTGAAATCAAACAGGAAAGAAACGACCGCCCGGAAATCATTGCAGAGATCAAGTCGGAACCTCGGCCCGAAATGAAATCTACCTCCTCAAATTCTTCTGTGATTCCACCACCTGCTTCTCTTGCCTCTCTTCCAGCTCATCTCCCTATCCATGGCTATCCCTACCATTATTCCCCTTATGGGTACCCCTTGCCCATGCAGTACCCATACCCTACCCACCCACGTACCTCCACCCACCACCGGCCACAGTCACCCTCACAGCGTCCGAGCAGCACAGGATCCTCTGTACCCACATCTTTACCAACACCAGGTTCAACCAGCAGAGTGTCCCCATGTTCTGTGTCAATGGCATCTGTGTCATCTACATTATCTACCTCCTCTTCTATAAATAAACCTACACCAGCTCCAATAGCACATGCACCACCCCCACACCTGTCCCCTGTAATATTCTCAAGTCGACCAGGTGTTCCTCCACACCTAACTTCTCCAAGCAAACTGCCTGCAAGCCAGCCGTCTCCTCTTCCTCCTGGACTTAGGCCTCCTGGACCTGCTTCAGGTCTGCCTGGAGTGCCCCCAGGACTGCCACCAGGCCTTCCACCGGGAATGATCCCAACCACTACGGGTCCCACACCTCTGCCAACACCTCCAGCAGCCCACACAGGTCCTGTTGTCAAACCTCCCAGCTTGCCCATCAACCTTTCCCAGCCCCCTGTACCTGCACCAGGCCAACCACCCACCACCCAAGCCCTGCCTGCTACTGTGCCACCCAGCCACCCAACATACCCTGGTGGTCCTCCTTCCAACTTGGGTGTTGGTATTGGTATTCAGGATGGAGATGACCATGATGATGATGATGACCTTCCAGTTCATAGAGAACCTTCTCCAGAACCAAAAATTGAGGACTCTGAGTTTCATCGCTCAGAGAGTGCTATGTAAGTTTATCATTGTAATCGAGTTCTTTATCATTCAGATGGTTGTTGTTTGATGTTCTTATAACTCAAAGAAAACAGTTTTTGGCTGATGCCATAATTTTCTTACTTACAATTACCAAAATAAAATTTGAAATTATGCACATTTGTCCTGGGACACTGTATGTAACAAAAAACAATTTCCTTCCTAAATATTTTTCATTTCCATGTGAACTAATTTCTTTATAGTTTCCTTCGTCATTGGAATCGTGGAGAATTCAACTCATGCACTCGAACAGACCTTACCTTCAAGCCTGTGCCTAATAGTCAGTTGGCAAGAAAGCGAGAAGAGAGGTTAAGAAAGCAGGCAGAGAAGGAAAGAGAGGAAAGAGAACGAATTCAGGTATAATACACCCAAACACCCAACACCTTATTTATGTATCTTTATCATAGAAGTTAAAATTTCTTTGTTAATTTTTAGTTTTACAGTACAGTAATTTGATAAATTTCCTTTATTAATATGTTACTGTATACAGGTATAGTATATATATATATATATCCAATTTTTACTTGTCTAGCGGAAGGCCAGCACTCCTGACAAGCGAGACACACCAAAGCCCTCCAGTTCTAGTGAAGGAGCCTCCCTCTACGAGCGTATGCAGCCCAGGAACCCAGTGGACACACCAGCTCTCTCAAGACTTGGGTATGTACTGTACTCTACATCATTAGTAAAATTATTAAGGAGAACTCTGTTTTGGCAATGGTTGCAACTACTGTACTGAAAAAATGTTCAGCATAGTACAGTACTATTTATCATATAGAGAATCTTTGTGAACAAATTTGTGTGCAACTCCTAGTTTCTAGATGCTTAAATGATAATTTTGTACAGGGAGTATGCCCGGTCCCCCGTGGGCTTGTCTCCTGGTGTTGGCCGACCACCACCTGGGTTGGGTCTACCCCCAGGCATGCCTACTGTTGCCCCAGGCTTAGATCGCCTTGACTTGTTGCACTATGGTGGCAGTCTGGGTAGCATGGCTGCACTTTACCCAGCAGGGTCACAGGAACGACTTGAGTTAGAGGCCAGGGAGCGAGACCTGAGGGATCTGAGAGAAAGAGAACTCACCGACAGACTCAAGCAAGAGATGTTGAAACGGCCTCTCAATCCCGCTGATCCTGCCTATCCACATGCACTTTCATCTCACTGGCTCAGTGCAGGTCGCTTCCCTGGTCTCCCTCCACCAGTCTCTCTGGCATCTGGTTTTCCTCACAGCCATGCTCTCTACCCACCTTCACCCTCGGTCACCTCAGCTCTCATCGCCTCAGAGCGGGACAGACTAGAGCGGTTGGGTAAGTACACCAATACATTCATACATCAAGTAGTGTAGTGTTGTAAAAGTACACAGAAATGGCTCTTGCACAAATGGATAACTTGTAATCTTGCCAGGACTTGAACCCAGTATGGTAGCCATGTAGTATAGGATTAACAGCAAAGTAAGCAGGTAATTCTGTCCTAAAATGCCAAATTTGAGTCCAGGTGAAATTATAAGGTATTTGTTTGGAGTGTAGTGATGGTAAAAAAATTATCTTGGTAATAATGGTGGTGGGGCATGTTGGTAAAGGTAATACTCTACAGGGTGTGGGTGTAATCCTTGGCTACAACACTGAATTAATTCTTTTAGCACATAAAATCAATAGGAAAGTTTTCTTTATTTTGGAATAGTATGTCTCTCATGAGCATAGTGTGAATGTCTTCAAAATTGAAGCAACTATGCTTTATCAATTGCTAACATATGAGAAGGCATAGAAGACAGTGAGGAAGAGGAAATGAGGTCAGAGTAACAGAAGGGGTACTGAGACTGGTATATTGCAAAACAAGTTCACATTAATAATAACGATATTATAGAGAAAAGTTGTGTGGTCATTCCTCAGACAGTTACTGTGTATATATGTGATGTAATGCTGCAATATTAAGTTATGTATAAGAGGAATGTAGGATACTACCCATTATGTAAGGATTGATTGAAACAGTTTTTATATTTATATATATACCTCTTAGATAGTGTTGCTGGTATTAGTGACAGATTTGAGTTAAACTATCATTGTGAGTTATTGTGTAGCAGAAGAACATTTACATGCTAATAGGAGGCATATAACATGTATTTATTGTTTTCTTGAATATGTTGACTCGGCTTCTCGGCTTACTTGATACTCAGATTTATACTTTTGTTATTAACATGACTTCTTATTGTATTTTCTTTATTTAATTTGATTATTAAAAAATTACTGTTGCCAGCCATGTAAGCCCAAGTGATGCAGCCAAATACTGTGATTGATGCAGGCTTGCTTTCTTTTATTATTTATAGTAGTTTCTTGCCTCTCTGCTTATTTCATAATCTCTCAAACTCATGCATTGTCACATGGCACTTTGAGCTTTCTGGACTGCCTTCATGCTTACCATTCATTTTAGTCCATTGGTATTTTGTCCATAAAATATTACATACCCTCTCGCATGCTTCATCTTCCTCTGGCAACTTGATCATTTAAAGATTGAATTATGTAATGAGTTAACTGTTACAAATGCCATATACAACTTGGTCCATGCTTTCATATTTTTTACCATACTGTATCCTTCTGTGCATGTTGAGTGTAGTTTCCTCGTAATAACAAAATCTGTCCGTATGTTGGACACCATGCCACCTCAATGTGAAAACCTTAGGAATGACGTCCCTCACAGACTACGCTCCACGATATTATTATTTACGCTGCATAATGGCATGACTCATTGTGTGAAATATAAAACCCTTTGGTAACTCTTTGAAACTTGGAGTGTACATATAGCGCCCATGGGAGTGTGTCAAGCGCCCACAACTCAGGTCCCGAAGCCAAAGTTCCATTTAAGTACTGTACAGACTTATATCCCCTCGATCTCACTGGCGCATCCATTGAGACCCGTTGTGTAAGTCACGAGAAAAGTGGCGAATGGAAAATTTCAGCTTCAACCTTCAAACTTCTCGTGTCTAGAATTATACCCTCTGGATCTCATTGGTTATGTAAGGCATGCACACTGCAATAAGTATGTAGTATGCAACATTGGTGAATTGGCTACAATACTGTGTGGAACAATGTATTATGTGTATGATGCTTTACTATAGGTCAGCGACAAATCTACTCCATATTTTGTGTGCATTTTACTCCTCATTATTTACTGTTATTCACTGGATGGCACTGATATCAAACCAAAGGATCCAGACACTCATAGAAGGGAAGTGTTCAGTATATGGTGGCCATTCTGTTTGTTAGACCATGATATATATGACACAGTCTATAGTTTTCATTTTTTATATTACACATTCACTCAGATGCCAGTTTGCTAGACAAACATACCAGTACAGTTGCTGACATGTATCTCTTCAATCCTCCAGCCTTTCTGCAACTCACAACTTAATAGATGTAAATTGAGTACAGGAGTGGGTAGATATGCACATACAAATAACTATAGTATGCATGTACTTCTCATCAATATAAATTTAACTTTGGGAGTTATAGACAAATGAATGAAAGAACATTTGTCAGTGATTGAACACACTGTGAAATCATGAAGTCTTGGCCAGTACAGTATATGCTATAGTTGTACAGCAGTGGTTGAAATTACTTAAAGAACCTGTACAATAGATATTCTCTAGTTTTCTGTTATCTTCTAGTACATTATGTGTTTATGTCTGCACTAAGTCACTGATTACCTGTATAAGCAGTTTCTGCTGACACATTATCTAATGTTGGCCAGAGTAAAATAATCTTATTTCATTCTTGTGCTGAATGGTATAAGCTCATGCATGATTTTCCAAGTAATGAACATCCTTCTGAAGACATTCACTTGCTGCAGAAGTCTCCTTTATGTTTGAGCAAAATAGCCTGGTGGTGGTTAATAGTTTCATTCAGGAAAAAGACAAACCTGAAGATGATTTGAAGTCTATGAAAGGTAATGCTTTGTGCTTTGATCTCTGGACACTTCTCTCCTGCTCTCGTTTACACCTGCTGCCACTGCTTACAAGGAAACCAGATCACACCCATCTGCTCTGAATTTTACCAGTGTGCTTTGCTTATGAGGACACCACACCTAGTAGTAACATACCTGCTCTATTTAACAGCCGAGGCTCTTTGGAGAGTAGCCCTATTATAGTTTGGGTCAGGTTTTTGTTTAGTGTTGCTTTTGGTAGTATAGTTGATGCTCTAGTCTTTCAAAGGCTCTGCCTAGGGTAGGTTCCCAGGTATGTCAGCAATATTTATTCTGCACAAAGTCATAACAGCCAGTTTTTATGGTTTACAAAAGCAGAAACAAAGTGCTCCCAAAGAGAGGTATAACCACCATTCATAAAGGACACTGTAGTTACATACAGAGAGAACAGCCAGCTTTATACAGAGACAAGAGCCAATACATCTGCAGGGCTCGACACTATACAAACACTGCCCCTGTTCACAAAGACAAAACAGTCAATACAGTAGTGAAGGCTTCGGGGTGCGTCCGTGTGCTGACCCTTGTATGTGTTGTGTGCGCAGGGCTACCGGCCACCACCTTGGGTCTGAGCGCTGCCGCCACACCCTCGGACAACCCGCTGGCCTCGTCCACTGCGGAGAGGCTAGCCCTGGCCGACCACATGCATCGGATGCAGATGATCAACGAGGTTCATGCGCACACTCACTCCCATGCCCACACCCACCTCCACCTTCACCCAGGAGGTATGAATGCCCCTCCCCCTCCCCTTTTGCTTTCACAACCATGCCCTCACCCACTCCATATTTATGTGGGAGAAGTAGATACCTACCAACCCTCCCTGCCTCATTCCCATTTTGTCCCAACTGCCCCACTCCCATCTCCATCTTCACCCTGGAGTTATAGCCCACCCACTCTACCTGAAGCTATAATCTCGTCCTAATATCCCTCAATAATCCCGTCGTGATTCAAGACATACATACCTTCCATTCATTTATTTTGAGCCCCCTCCAAACCCTTCTTTAATGAATCCCTTTACACTTTGATACACATTTTCTGGCTGGTTTGATTGGAATTCCTGAGGCATGTGTGTAGAGTATTCTTGTTACTTTTGTGCTACACATTGTCACATCGACCCTCTCGCACATGGATAATTGCCATTTGCTCGGGATTTGGACATGAAGCACTCCTGCTGACTAATGCGACTGAATATCACATGTTGGGTTAAGGAAAATTGGAAAAATCGAAGAACTGAAACAAAACTGTTTTTGTACCGCACATGTGCGTCACCCGTGAGCGAGAGGGTTCCGTAAAGAGGACACAACACAAGTACAGCATCTCAGTTGACTATATATTCAACATTAGGTGTATTACATTCCCTTGAGGTTGTCAGTCTTGGCTTGCATCCACATGGCTGATACAGGTTGGTGTTCAAAAACTATTTAACTCCTCCCATTATTATCATATAGAGACTACACTGTGGTTATAGATTGATGTGAAGTGCCTGATACTCTTAACACATTTCAGTTGCCATGTGGAAAGTTGATAGTGTACTGCATGCTTGTGTATTTGCATGATGTGTAGAAAATTATTTCATTGTGTACTGTACCTGTGTTAGAAGAAACATATCATTCATCCTAATCTGTGCAATACTTGTCTTATAAAAGCTCAAACTACCAGTACTGTACTTATATTATTTGCTGTAGTTTGTATCATAGGATAACTAGTATTGAAATGCTATTTTAATGCAACAATACAGAATCACACACATTTCATAAAGATATTGTACCAGTTTTGTTGTTCAGGTGAATCTAGTCAAGCAGAATGTTAATGATCTTGATTAATCTGTTGTTGATTTTTATGTCATGTTTCTATCCAAAGAAGAGTGAACTTTAATTTATTGTTCCATCTCTCTACAGCAGCAGCTGCCGCTGCAGCCAGCTATCCTCCCCGCCCTCCCTTGTTGAGGCCTGGTGATCCCCCTCCACCTCATCTGCCTCATGGTTACCCACCACAAAGTCACCATGCTGCAGCTCTCCTGGGTCGACCTTATGAGGAATTGGTTCATGTACGTCTATTGTACTGTACTGTACACTATACTATTTTTTTCTGGGTCCATTTTTACCTTTGTTCAGTAGTGGCCTTGGTACTATTTGCCTGTACTGTAAATACTAAAACAAAATTTTATTGTGCTTTCATTGATTAGTTAACGATGGATTCTGTATTAAGTGATGCATCTCCCAGAAATCAAGAATTTCTTGTACTTGTACAGTCCTCTCATTTATCGAGGTTTTAAGAATTTTTATTGAATATTTCAATAGGCATTCACTATGTTAAGTGTATGATGAAAATCAGGGCTGAACAAATTCAGGGCAAGGAAAACTCTGTATGCCAACTTTCACATAAGCTTTGTTAACTGTGGTTCTCATTGTATTTTCATTATTTTCCCCAGATTTCAGCGGCTCATGAACAACTGCAGAGACAGATGTTGATGGAAAGGGAACGCTTCCCCCATCTTCCTGGAGGACCATTCAGGCCTTAATAAAGACATGGACGGTGAGGCCTGATTGGTTGATTGTCACCAAGTTGGCAACAGTGACAACCTTGAGGCCCTAAACGGGTGTTACACTGGTACATTTCCCTCCATCCTCCGGTCACCCTAAAGTTGCCTCCATCCAGCAACATACATTCAGAGACTTTGGGAAAGCTGATGAATTTCACTTGAGTAAATCTGACCTGGAAATGGAGGAAGGAGGACAAGACAAAGGAAATAGGTGCTTGTGTGTGAATTTTTCACTCAAATGTAATACACATATTTTGTCTGCTTATCTTGGCAGAAGAGTGGTGCAAGACTAGTATTTTTGAAAATGAAAAAAAAGTGAATTCTGCACTTATTGACATAAGATACTTAATACTTTAACAGGTATGGTAGGCCTAATAGTATAACACTCAGTGTGAAGTAGAAGTTTGGATCACAGGTTTTTTACTTTAACTTGTTCCTCTGCAGTTGTTTGGCACAATTGTTCTCTAGTTGAGTATCCATGAAAGAAAGTAATGTAAGAACTTGAAAGCCTAAAGTGTTACAGATATTTCCTTGGGTTTAATAATTTAGTGGAGCAGTAACCAAGTCCCTAGGCAATGGAAGGCTGCCTGATATTACAGAAGCATATAATTATATGCTTCTGTAATATTTAATTTGCATTATATTTTAATGCAAATATCGGTTGTTTACTTATAATTTATTGACACAAATTCAAGTAATAACACTTCAATTTCTTTTTACTCTCTTTATCCTATGCCAGATTTTATGTTTTCCAAATAAATTTCCTTCATAAATTTTTCTAGTCTTGCATGTTTATCTTTGAATATGGGGGAAGAAACTATAAAAGTACTGTACAATAATTTTCCAGGCCATTTTTTGTCACTACTTTAGTTCATGGACAGCTGACAGGAGTTTTTTACAACTATTGATTCTACTGTAGATGTACCGTGTGAGGAGGAGCCTTTATTGATGAAATTTTGCTGCTGTTTCTTTGGACAAAGGCATATGAGGTGATTAGAGCCATGAGTAACAACAATTACAACTAGAAACAACCAATACACACTCCCAACCTCAGGTCGGTTCATTAGCCAGTGTTCCATACAGTTTTATGGATATTTTGTTGTGAACAACCACCTAATATTTCTAGATAGTGATAAATGATGAAAGGCAGACTTTTTAGAGAAGACAATGATGGTACTTAGTGGGTTGTGCCTCATACTGTAGCACTCTATATTTTCTATGCTTTAATATTCAGTTCGTCTAGATTATGTTGCAGATCATCATATACAGTAGTTTGTTTCTAGTTTCTGGAAATTACAATATCTTATTGTCATGATCAGGAGTTGTTACTTAGTTTTAGTATTTCAGACAGGCTAAAATAATCCAAGAATAATTGATTCATTGTATTAACCTTGGAACAATTTGTGGTACTATTTCGAAAGGGTGGATATATAGTAGTGACCATGAAATTGTATGCAATTACAAATGGTACGTGTTGCAAGTTCGTGCTGTAGAATATGTTTATTCAATTTCCTTCCATGATCTCAGTTTTTGTTTTGAATTGTAGGGTTTACTTTTTTCACAGATCTCTTTGCTATAAAGACAAAGTTTTCAACCATTGTGTTATATTTAAGGTTTGTATAGTGCAATGTGTAGCATCTATTATCCTCATTCTGTGTGAGATTTACTTGATATTGCCCTTCAGTCTAACACTTGGACTGCAACACTATAAAATTAATCACATTGGGCACATTTATCCCCAAACACGAGGTACCCATAGGTAGTCCCACAAAGATAAGTTTTTGTTATGGAGGTGCACCTTCTTGGTGATGTCACCTCTTTACAAGTAGAAGAATGGCCATGGCAAAAAGTCATCAATGTCCCTTCACAAACTGCTGTTTACATTATCTTTTGCTCCTCCAATTATCTTCTCCCTTCAAAAAGTAAAGTCATACATCATAAAAGTGCTATGACTCGCCCACCTATAGCTACATACAGTATTATAAATTCATTTGGAAGTTATTTGGATTATATATGCTGTTTAATTATACACAAACTCGTAAATGTTATAGAAGTTATGCACTTGTCTTCCCCCTCAAAAGTCTGTGATGAGACTTTGATAAAATGCGAGAACTTTTATTAATATTTTGAAGCCTGGAAGGGTGAGAGGCTGAATGGTGTATGTAAGCACAAGATTTGGGAATATGCCCATTGTTCAGCAACTCAAGAGATTCTGTATAATTTGACATAATGTGTAAAATATCTTTACATAAATGTAGATACTCTGATTCTGTCAGATTTGAGTCTTCCTAACATAAAGGACAGGTCAGTTAGGGGAGTATTGTTCCTGTTCCGGAGTGCTCCTGTACAGTAAACATTTTTTAACCGGAGGAAACTTTCTCATACTGATTGTGAGGAAGGCCTTTCAAGCACTAAATAGTTTTAATTGTGACAACCGGACGGAATGAGTAAAAGAACTACACTGAATGGGGAGGAGCTTTCATGTACAATGTTTCACCTTTAACCTGAAGAAACAGTAGTGAAACATCAACAATTAAGGCTCCTCATATGGTGTTGTTTTTTACCAACTAGTAATTTAAGGAGGAGGCTACAAAAATGTAAATATATGCACATAAGTTTATATTTAATAATGTTCTTTTTAGATGTAGCTCCTCTGGATGGTTTGATATATTTCCTGTGAACATATCGTGGCAAAGATCATATTGGTCTTGCTGGGCCTGTAGAGCCAAAGCCTTTATCCTCTTTAAACCAAATTGCTGTAGAAGTTTACTTTAGTTTAAGTTATGATGAATACAGTACAGTATTTTTATTTTTGTGACCCTAGATATTGCTCTGCTTATATATACTGGTCGTTTATTTATTATTTTCCACAGTTTTTATACAGTATTGCACACAGTGTGTAGCAACCTATGCAAATGTGTTGTAATACAAGCAAAGCTGTACCCTACTGTTAAAAATGAACACTGGAGTCCTGTATATTACGTACCCGACATTAAAAAGATCACCTAATAGGAACCAACCTACCCCTTCACTAAACAATGATGTTGTAATCTTGTAATGTGAAGCAAGTACAACATTCCAATACATGTAAAATACAAAGGCCTGCTTCAAGGACAAAGTTAATGTAAAGTAATTGTGGTTACATATTTTTTATGGTTGGGTGGGTGGGTGATAACACTGTTCATCCATTGGCAATAATGTATGCCTAGGTAATGTGTTATTGCAAACAGTTCCCCTAAATTTACCACATGTGTTTGAAGAGCAGGTTTGTTTCTTCTGCACTGGTACAAAGTCCATGCATTTTGAGGTTTGATCATCATGTTCAAAGAGGGATGGACGAGGCTCTTGGGACATTCACCCTCTATAGTGGGTTGCTCTTGTTCAGCAATAGTAGGTTATGGTCTCTGATAAATGAAAGGTTTTAATTTTTTAAACAATTATGAGCACTAGCAACTGTGGCCCACTGCTGGAATACTTTTCAATTTCCATCTTTTACCCAAATCTGAAGAATTTTAATGTTAAGTGAATGAGATTTTCCACACATGAATCAATGACAACAGTTGCATTATAAGAATTTTTCAAGGACTAGTATTTTCTTACTATTTCGTTGAATGCATGTAAAATAACATGTAAATCAAGATGTTAACTTGAAATGTACAAAACTAGTAATCATTGTACAATATGGACATCTTGTTTTTAAATACACTTTCCAATCCCAAATGAATGTTTTTGGCATGTGTCTATACTACATTGTGAGAAGTGCAAATATTAAAAATGAAAAATATTCAATGAGATACCCGAGACAAAATATTTTAGAGGAACTAAGGAAAGGTACAATATCTTGTAACGGACATTATTCATGAAGCCAAATCTGTCACTGGTAATCATTGTAATTTATTTTTTTTCCTATTGCTGTCAGATAAGTTACTTTAGGTAAAGAGTAAAATAAGTTATATAATGTAATTAAAGAGCAATATACATGTAGAAAGTAAATCTTATTTATAAAGACTGTTACTGTACTTGCATTTTTGCTACAAAATCCAATATTTATTAGTGACCCATAAATATACTTTTGAATTTGCCTAAAAATGGTCATTGTAAGAACATTTGGAAGATCATATTAGATGAGGGAGAAAGTGATAGAGAGAGTGGAAAGCAAGCACAAAGGAAATAGAGAGAAATCAGGAACAGTTTAATAGAAAGGGAGTGACTTTCCCACATCACAATACTGTACTTTGTTTTACTCAGATATTAGGACTGAAGAGTCTAGGTGACTTTTTCTTCCATAAGTCCCAATTATCCAGGGAAAAATGTACATGGTATTGTCAAGTGGTATCAGTTTTTAAAAGTATTTTCATCATCAATACCCCATTTCCCTTTTTTCAAGTTGTAGTTTACATGTAAAAAATACCAAATTTTGAGGGTTAATACTTTAGCATTTGGGGAGTATATATTTATTTTAAGACAGGTCATCCCACAGGTACCTTAACCCAAATCTTTAGTTGCTTTACATTCAATAAGTGACGAGAATTAACCCATCAACACAGTGATTCCACATACAGGATTTTACTCGTCATACCAATACAAAATTAATTTAGTCTCCACAGGGAAGACCCTGTACCCATGGGGTATATAGTAAACAGAGTTTGGAGAAAGAACACCAATGTGGGACCAAGAGAAGAAATGTCATACAAGTCGGTTCCACTTAGGTGTTTCTTCAATACCCTTGAGGGTTGAGATAGGCTGACTCTTATATTATATACAGTATGATAATAGTGCACAAGGGTCAAGTCCTGCTGCTCACACTCCCTGGCTCATCAATCAGGATTCTGCAAGCTTCATACTTCCATATGACTCGTGTAATAACACACACTACACATTTCTTGATTAATATAGTATACAGTATACCAATATAATGTATCAAGCACCAGGGAACTGACAGTTGCCTACCAAGCCTGAGAATGTCAATACATGTATTACCAGTAAAAGTACAGTACAGGTATATATGCATTGATCACTTAAATGGACTAACACAAATTTTTCCTGACTATAGACAGTAATCCTATTAATAACAGCTACAAATGAAATGCATCTTATGATGATATGCAACCTTGCTGTCTATCAAACCTACTGGTAACACACTGTGTTGTACATTGCTCTCTAACCTACTGATGACACACTAGGCTATACAGTAAGGTATGTAAGGGGAGTCATGAGCTAGGCTAGGCAATGACATGGACTGGTACAATGTCACCACTTAAGGGGCCTTCTCTGATATAGTATTCAAATTCAAAATTAGAGTACTTCAAGCTATGCCAGTGACATTGTCAACATACTCATAGTGTACAGTATATGCTTCTCATGTCTATATTTTTAGTTCTATTCTGTTCCACCTTCCATTACCCCTTCTACATTTTTTGTACTAAATGCAATATACAGCCTAGTACTAGTTATCTGCATCATTGAATTGAATTGCTGAGTTTCATTTAATAGTCTCTGGCCAATCTTCACATCAGCTGTACATCATGCACCTCCGCATCCCCTTTTGTTATCCTATTCCATACTATGCATATCCTTACCTTAATCAAATATTAAGGGGAGATTCTCGTTGATAAATTGTAATTATGCCAGGAAAAAACAAAACAATATTACCAATCAATTACTGTAAATCATTATTAGTAAATGATGAACTGCAATATATCTCCATCTAGCAAGTGGCTACAAATGCTGTTATAATTCATTAGAACAAGTTTCATATCTAGCTCTGTAACTTTTACGTGTCACTGTGTGTGTGGTGACTGGTGAGGTGAATCCTTCTGAGGACAAGGTGAAAGAAATTGAATCAGACAGTGGTATGAGAAATCAGGTGAGCTACTTGATCTTTTCTTATGCTTCAGTTGCCTAAGTCTTACTGTTGACAAACTGAAAGAGAGTGGGTCTCGAGTTTGAAAGGTTGCCAAAGCCTTAAAATACTGCTCCCATTACAGTACAGTACAGTGTTGGTGAATTATAGAGCTACTGACAGAGCTACTCCAGACAACCTTTACATTGAAGGAATATGAACTCTTGGACAGATGGGAGATAACAGACTTGGAATAAAATTACTTTCGCAAACTCCATTTGTCCGAGGGTAGATAATGTCACTGATGTGTATTGTAGCTATAGAGGTACAACTCAGTCTATCGAGCATAACAACGTGATTGGATGATTGTCGATGGAGAAATTAATGAACTAACTAAAAGCAGAGTGAAAGACAGACAGATCATTAAATTCTACATTCATTACTTGTGTGTGCACCAGCTTATGTTTATCCAGCTCAGGTTCATCGGCAAACTGTTGACTACATTCATTACACACAAAATTCCTCCCTTCTGAATGAGTCAACTTATGCCGTTTTAGGTTGGTATCCCGGTCAAACTTCTTACCACAGTCATCACATTCATAATTCTTCACTCCTGTATGTATCATTTTGTGTGCATGCAAGTTGGATTTCATTCCAAACTTTCGACCACATTCATCACACTCAAAGTTCCTCACCCCTGAATGAATAAATAAGTGTTGCCTTAGATCACATTTTCTAATGAACCTTTTACCACAATGTTCACATGCATACCTCTTCACTCCTGTGTGAATCATCTTATGAAAATTCAGGTTGGATTCCTGAACAAACCTTTTCCCACAATCGTCACATTCAAAATTTTTCTCCCCTGTATGAATTTGTACATGTTTTTTTAGTTCACTACTTGAAACAAATTTTTTCCCACACTCCTCACACTCAAAGCTTTTTACTCCCGAGTGAATAAGAACATGTTTCCTGAGGTCACTGTTTGTAATGAACCTTTTACCACATTCATCACACCCAAATGGCCTCTCTCCTGTGTGACCAATTACATGCCTATTCAAATCATATTTTTTAATGAATTTCTTACCACATTCATAACATTCAAAATTCCTAACTCCTGTGTGTATCATCTTGTGTTCATTGAGATGGGATTCCCAAGTGAATCTTTTATGACATACATCACATTCAAAGTTTTTTACTCCTGTGTGAACAAGCATATGTTTTCTTAAGTCACTTTGTGTAATGAACTTTTTACCACACTTATCACACCCAAAGGGCCTCTCTCCTGTGTGTGATAGCAAATGTCTATTGAGAGTGCCATTGGAGCTATATTCCCTGCGACATAGCTGACAGAAATACTTAGGTTTCTCCTCCCTACCCTCTTCCATTGCAGTACTTCCTTCCAACTCCACCTTAAATATAATTTTACTTTGGCCACCAAATTGCCCTCACACTAATACTATGGTTGAGGTTGTGTCAAGCCTGTAGTTTAACTATGGAACATCTTCCAGGCTACAACCTCTTTATTCTCCATACAGCTAACATAATGCTATACAGTATACACCAGTGGATGGAGCCACGACTACCCTTGCTTGCTACTGTATACAGTAATAAGACTATCAACACTCACTAGTGCCAGGTCTACCATACTATCATTACATTCTGGCTTCTTCTTACTCTAGGTTGATATAGTTTCCTCAACTGCATATCTGAAAGAACCACAATACAGTATTAAACAAGCACAAAGATTATCTTACATATAGTCATACATGCTACCAAAAAATAACAGGAGTTGTAACAAATGACAGTATAGAACAATACCAGTATGACCTGAATCTATGACTATGACACTTACATAATACAAGAGAAGATGAAACACCAATATAAAGAGTGCAGGAAAAAAAAAATTCCAGTAGTGTTGCAGAATGTACAGTAACTCTCTCGTCACCTGGAATGAATAGGAAATGTTAATAGGGAAATATAACACCTGCTGAATCTTACAGTAAGCCCTCAATATAGATGAATGAATTTGGCATTATCCTTTTAACACAGGCTGTATGGTAATGATTAACAGAAGCCTGGGAAAACAAACACACAATATTGTATTAATACAGCCTCAGTAAATCATTTGGTCTCTAAGGTAATGAATAACAAAATCTGAGAAAACACACATACGCTATTCTTTTAACACAGCCTCAGGCAATAACATAGGCAGTATGGTAATGAATAACGTAAGTATGGGAAAACATTTGTTGGTGGCCTGCGATGAGGGACCGAGTGTAAAATAAATTGGTGGATACAAGTATTTATTCATTGCTTATCCAGGTTCTACTATACTTGTTAACTATGATTCCCTACGATCTTTGGGAATTTGGTGGATTTTACTGCAGGACTCAGAATGATGTCACATGCATCCTAACTTTTGGCTGAGATGACTATACATTCACTCACTCAAATAACTGTTGTTTTAGAAGTTTGGAGGGTAGTATAATTTTGGTAAATCTGGAGCAACTGATTCCTCCAAACAGGATATCATTATTTCTGCTCACGTGGTCCTGTTTCCTGGCATACTTTGGAGGAATCACAGTAGTTAAATGCACCCAAAGTGTATTACTCTCTTAATGGGATAAATACTTTCTTGAGGGTACAATTGGAGGACTAGTAGGCCTACCGATTCCTCCAATTAAACCACCAATATAGTATAAGAAATTCTCCCCTTAAGGTGGTCATAATATATCGTGGGTGAAATGGAGTGCTACTGATTCCTCCAATGTATGCCTGGAAACAGATTTATAGCACCCACCTCTGCATACAATTGGTGGCTCTGGATTCTGTTGTCTAGTATAATATGGAGGAATCAGAAGCCTTCCAGTCTACCCACAATAGATAATCCTCTTTCTTTGGGTTTTTTCGTTTTTTTTACTATATAAAGGCAAAGGTCAATATGGTCGTGGTATTTTGTATTGCCAACCTAACTTAACCTATAAGATCTTTGGTCCCGTTGTCCTTACATTTTCTTATTTATTTTATATTAACCAATTATTTATGCTACACAAATGTCAATAAATGTCAATGTATACAGTATAGGTTAAAACGAAAAAAAAAATCGTATTCCTAACCTATAAAATCTCTACTGGTTCCGTCTTTATTTAGTTTTTTATTTATCATATTTATCTTATTTTAACCAACTATTTATGCTACACAAATGTCAATAAATGTCAATGTATGTAATATAGGTTTAAAAAAAAAATATCGTATTCCTAATCTGTAAGATCCATTGTATACCAGTATATTCTTTATTTATCTTATATTAATCAACTATTTATGGTACACAAATGTCAATATATACAGTAAAGGTTAGGCATTTACACAGGGGAATGGTTTCACACTGTACTTACCTCTTTATAGCGTGATAATTAATGTAAACACAAGTGAAGCTGAAGCCAAGTCAATGATGATGGATGACAAGTTGTGAATCTGTTGTTGTTATTGTTGGTGAAGCTTTCTTAGGGCGTTTTATAGTTTTCAACGGCACGGTGCACCTTGATAATTTTTATAATAATGGGAAATTAAGAGCAATGAAGAGGACCACACCAGGCCTGAATGACCCTGTAATACGAATGGAAAGGAAAGAGTGTGGAGGGATAGTAATAATGAGGAAATAGAAGGAAAAGAGGGAGACAGACAGGACAGTTGAGGAGTGAGACTGGGAGAGAGAGTTGTTGCTCCCTTCCTTCCCAACACCACGTACGGTTTTTCTTTATTGTGCAACTCTGTGAACACCTGACAAACACTGGATTAACAACGTTGAATGTATAGGGAATATGTGTGTGCAAGTGGACAATGAAAAACAGAAGATGTTTTCCGAAAATCAGTGAAAACATTTGGTAAGTAATGAACCTTAGATTAAACTTTTTGAGTTTGCAACTGTGATCTGCTGGATTTCAGTGTTTATTCTGTTTTACTCACCCTTTCTCTCTCTTCTATTTCTCTGTTGTGTGCAGTTTATTCAACAAGGAGGACAGATGTAAAAAAATTCAAGTATATATAGTATCAAACTGATTTATTGGAGATACAGTACAATCACTGCTATTTTGTTTACCATTCTTCAGCGTTCACGGACGGCATAGTCGGCATTGTCGAACAAGAGCTCATTCAATAAGTGACGCGTTTCATTCCAAGTACAGTAGGTGCTGGACTATTGGGCATAATAAGAGAGTAGGAGAAAGCAGCTCTCTCTTGCTTTCTCTCTCTATCCCACTATTGAGCGTGACATTCCATTTTTCTGAAGCCCTGTACGTATTGTATGGTGCACAAAAGTTCGTTCCCCTGCTGAGGGAACGAACTTTTGTGCACCTTATAGTACTACATACATTCATTACCATAAACATCAATCCATCAATACAAGCATGTAATCAAATTTCTTGATATCTCAAATGCCAACCAACCAACCATCCAATTATATTTCTCCTGAAGGTCACTGGAGTCTACTTGGGCCAAAGGACTAGATAAGAAATTCCACCAGTTCACATCTTCAGCAAATATACACACATCTTCCACAAGTCTACTATCATAACATCACTACGGTATATTATCAACACCACCACCTCCAACAACACCACTTCTCTGCTGCCATCGCCTTCACCATCACCAACAGTTCAAGCAAATAACGTCATCTTCACCACCACCTCTGCATCAGGTCCAAACTTCCATTTACATCATCTTAAAAAAAGGTAGTGTGTCTTGTTTTGCATTTTCTAATCATATATTCAATGTCCGGAAACTCAGTTTAATGTTTTATAAATATCGTATTGCATTAATTGGATAATTTTTATGAAGTTATGGTGTGTCACATCCATTTTATATATATAAAAAATGTTTTAAGCAATTTTTAAGGAGCTTTGCTCTTTGCATACTACCAGACATTTGCGTGAAGTCTTGGATGAAAATTCAGCAAAGTACTTATTTTAATGTGTCGTAATGAAAACTTACATATTCCCTTTTCTGTTTTATAAGTCACAAAGAAGTTGTACAGTACGGTAAGTACCTAGTTGTGTAAATATTGAGTGTAATTTGTTTTAATTTACATTATATTGACCGATAAAGCCAAAAAGTAAAATGAGGAGGCTGGTACATTGTCGCCATGCAGGTTAAAATATAAAAATGGAGTATTGTATGTAGTTAATCTGTATGAATGAGTTTGAATTATGTAATGGATTGGCAGATTCTAGAACCCGCATACCTGCCTAACCTGACCAAGTAGAATCAGCTACTGTCATATCTCACTTACATAACAAATATATATATAATATATACAACATTCCTGGCGGAAAGACACATACACTGGTGAATATAAGTTAATATAATTTTGAGTTAACCAAACTGTTGTTGAGGTGGAAGATGGTTATTGTAATGTCTGAAGAACTGAATTTTTGCTGCCAACACATCAGGAGAGTCGTTTGGATAGATGAAATGTCTGAACTGAGGAGCCACCAGACTCATAGGATCTACCTTGGGTGACGCCGCCACAGTATTGACACCTGATGTAAAGGAATGACTGGCTCGGATAGTGTTGTGGGCTGGGTTAGTATTGTGGGTTGGGTTAGTGTTGGTAAAGGACTTGCCAAGTGGCCTCACTACAGGAGAACCAATTTGTAAAGTAACAGGTCTCGGGGCAAACACCTTCTGTTTCTCTGATGCTTCTGTTAGAATATGGAACTCTTTTTCCATACGACTTAGTACTGGAACTTGACTCTCTCTTTGGACTGTTAACTTGTTACTTGTATCAGTGTTGATGATGGAAGGAACATCAACAGGGGTTTCAACAACAACTGCAACCTGTTCACCAGCAACTGTTTCAGCTGCAACTTGTTCAATAGGAGCAGGTTCAACGGCATCTTGTTCAACAGGAGTTGTTTTAACAGCAATATCTTCAACAGGAGCAACTTCTTCAAAAACTACATGTTCAACAGGAGCTGTTTCAACAGTAGCTTCTGCCACCTTTTCAACAGCAACTGGTTCAACAGGAGCTTGTTCAACAGCAACTTGTTCAATAGCAACTTGTTCAACAGGGGCTGCTTCAATAGCAACTTGTTCAACAGCAACTTTCACAGCAGGAGCTGATTCAACAGCAACTTCTTCAACAGTTGATTCAACAGGGGCTGCTTCAACAGCAACTTGTTCAACAACAACTTGTTCAACAGGAACTGATTCAACAGCAGATTTAACAGGGGCTGCTTCAACAGCAACTTGTTCAACAGCAACTTGTTCAACAGGAACTGATTCAACAGCAACTTTTTCAACAGCCGATTTAACAGGGGCTGCTTCAACAGCAACTTGTTCAACAGGGGCTGCTTCAACAGCAACCTCTTCAACAGCTGATTCAACAGGGGCTACTTCAATCAGCTGTTGAACAGCAACTTCTTCAACAGCTGATTCAACAGCAACTTCTTCAACAGCTGATTCAACAGGGGCTGATTCAACAGCAACTTCTTCAACAGTTGATTCAACAGGGGCTGATTCAACAGCTGATTCAACAGGGGCTGATTCAACAGCAACTTCTTCAACAGTTGATTCAATACGGGCTACTTCAATCAGCTGTTGAATCAGATTTTGAACCTCAACTTCTTTAACAGTTGATTCAACAGGGGCTGATTCAACAGCAACTTCTTCAACAGCTGATTCAACAGCAACTTGTTCAACAGGAGCTGATTCAACAGCAACTTGTTCAACAGGAGATGATTCAACAGCAACTTGTTCAACAGGAGCTGATTCAACAGCAACTTGTTCAACAGGAGCTGATTCAACAGCAACTTGTTCAACAGGAGCTGATTCAACAGCAACTTGTTCAACAGGAGCTGATTCAACAGAAACCTGTTCAACAGGAGCTGATTCAACAGTAACTTGTTCAACAGTTGATTCAACAGGGGCTGCTTTAATAGCAACTTGTTCAACAGGAGCTGATTCAACAGCAACTTGTTCAACAGGAGTTGATTCAACAGCAACTTGTTCAACAGGAGCTGATTCAACAGCAACTTCTTCAACAGTTGATTCAACAGGGGCTGCTTTAATAGCAACTTGTTCAACAGGAGTTGATTCAACAGCAACTTGTTCAACAGGAGTTGATTCAACAGTAACTTGTTCAACAGTTGATTCAACAGCAACTTGTTCAACAGGAGCTGATTCAACAGCAACTTGTTCAACAGGAGCTGATTCAACAGCAACTTGTTCAACAGGAGTTGATTCAACAGTAACTTGTTCAACAGTTGATTCAACAGCAACTTGTTCAACAGGAGCTGATTCAACAGCAACTTGTTCAACAGGAGCTGATTCAACAGCAACTTGTTCAACAGGTGCTGATTCAACAGCAACTTGTTCAACAGGAGTTGATTCAACAGCAACTTGTTCAACAGTTGATTCAACAGGGGCTGCTTCAACAGCAACTACTGCAACAGGAGTTGTTTCAACAGCAACTTGTTCAACAGGAGTTGTTTCAATGGGAGTTGTTTCAACAGCAACTTGTTCAACGGGAGGTGTTTCAACTGGAACGTCTGTGACCTGTTCAATAACAACTTGTTCAGCACGAGCAGCTTCATCAGCAACTTGTTCAATATGAACTGTTTCATCTGTAACTTGTTCAATAGGAGTGGAATCAGCTAAAACCTTGTCAACAGGATCAGCTTCTGATACAGTAACATGTTCCATAGGGACAACTTCAACAATACCTTCTTGATGAGTACCAGCTGCTTCAAGTACAACCTCCTCCTCCTCAGCAGTAGTCTTAACCACATCAACGGTGAGAGTATCCATGGGAGGTTCACTAACCAGAGCTAATGTTCTTGGTACACTTTGTACGTCCAATGCATCAACTTGTGGTTCATCTACAGTGATCCTTTCTGTTACAACGTCTTCAGTTTGGTCTGCTTCACCTGTAGTCTGACTTATTTCCTCTGGAGTCTGTCTAGTTTCCCCTTCAGTCTGCCTCACTTCTTCATTTGCCACTGCAACATCTTCAATGGGAAGCTTGTCAACTGTGGTCACTTCAACAGGGATGACATCACTTGCAACTTCCTCCACAGGTTCAACTTCAACAGGTTCAATATCAACTGGGATAACTTCAGTTGCCTGGACGACCTCCTCAACCACGGTGTCTTCCATAACAATCGTCTCGGCTTGCCTCACGGCAGAAATCTCCGTCACCACCTCTGTCTCGGGCTGTCCACTCTGCTCCTGTTGCTCGCTCATCGATGTTTGAGAGAACGAGATCACAGTCTCCGTCACCACCTCCGCCTCCGGCTGGTCGCTTTGCTCTTGTCTCTCGTTCACAGGTGTTTCAGAGATCGCAGCAACTTTCGTCACCACCGCTACTGTCTCTTGTTGTCCCTCACTTTCAGCATCAGTCATCACCGCCTCAGTCACTACCTCCGTTTCTGGCTGCTTACTGATGGGCCTCTCTTCAGCTACCACATCCTCGCTAGCCATTGTGAAGGTGGCTGGAATCTCTTCGTCAACAATGACATCGGCTTCAGTCACTCCAGCTCCTTCGTAAACCACATTCTCAGCAGTATCAGTTGTTATTTCCACCGCCAGTTGCTCCTCCTCAGCGGCCTCCTTC